>PVJL010013388.1:0-32523 GCA_004026885.1 Lyroderma lyra
GGGTCGTCAGGAGCGGCCACCGCCTGCCCGTCCCCTGGGCGGCCCCTCCTCTCTGGCTCGCAGTGGGCATGGCATCGCCCCCCTGGAAGAAAGCAGAGTGGGGGGCAGGGCAGCAGTGCCGCGCCCCCCGGTCAGAGTACCCACAACCCTGCCGTCCCTGCCTCCACACTGACCCCAGACGGTGACTTGAGGATGACACATTGTGGTGTCCCTTCCACCTGTTGGGGCCCTAGGTCAGTGATGTGCGCTAAGGAACAGGGTCCCTGCTTCTGACTCTCCGTCTCCAGAGGTGGCTTTCCTCTACATCTTCGAGCATGACAGGCCAGCTCCACAGCAAAGCCCACTGCAAGGAGCACCCTTGGAGGTCAGTCCACCTGGCGATGGTCAGCCTGCCTGTCCCAGCATGCCCCTGCTGGCAGCTAGCCATGGGGGAGGGGCCACAGTGTCCTGCAGGTGACCCACCTTAGGCAATGACCTCTACCAGCCTTGGTGGGGACAAGCTCCCAGGCTTCCTCCGAGCTCCCCAAGGTCACAGCAGTGCTGGTCAGAGTGCACTCGGGTCATCAGGGGGTGCATAGCTGTGGCCCTGCCGGGGCAGGAGGTCACAGACAGAAACAAGCCTCATAATTCTCAGGGGGACCCTAGGGCCATCCTCAGGGCTATGCCCTGGACCCAGGCCTGCCCAACTAGCAAAAGCCCCTCCTCTGCCCTGGGTCAGTAAACCCCCTGAACCTCTAACCTCTAACCTGTCTGGGGGGGCTTCATCAGCTATGGGCAGACCCAGAGGGGTGGGAGTCATGCTGACCAGCCCAGTCCCGACAGGGAGATACGTTCAGACCAGGGCACCGTGGCTCCCGACAACACTGAACTCGGCCCCCCTGTCTGGCTCTGGGGAAGGTCCCTGTGGGGGTTGTCCACCTTTGAGACCCCTGAGGATGGGACCGATGGGTGGGCGGTGTCGTACCTGGGACCCGGCAGCCAGCCGGGGCAGTGGAGCCGGGCGTCCGAGCTGGGCGTCCCAGAGCGGCATGGTGCTGAGCTCCCCACACAGGCACCACCCCCACTGCCAAAAATACCCCGTCCCAGTGTCACATGTCTCCTGCCAGCCATCAGGGTCCAGGCCACAAATAGATGGCATTTGAGGGGCCTCCAGCTATGTGAGGGATGCCTTCCTGGTCAGGTCAGACACCGGCCAGAAAATGCTGACCAGCGGTCCACACCGCACGGGCCGCCTGCTCCGGGCCTCCTGCCCTCGTCTCTTGGCCGCAGGTGCCCTTCCTGCTTAACGTGGCCCCACCACCCACCTGCCAGCAGCCCCCCAGCCCAGCCCAGCCCCCGGCCTGACTCCGACGCCTGCGGGGGGCGGAGGGACTTAGAGGGCCGCTGGGAACTGACCGATTCCAGATTGTTCCTAGAGGTCTGTGGAGGTGGGCCGCACAGACCTGGGGACAGGGCTTACACCTCCTTGGTCTGGACTCGAGGGGCTCACTGCCCCCTCCCCTGGCAGCACTGCCCAACCTGCCGATGGGGTGTGGGGGACGCACGGGGGCACTGCAGGCTCTCGGTGCAGGACACCCCAGCAGGCTTGGGCCCTGGACGGCAGTCCCGTCTGTCCCTCAAGGGAAGGGGGTCTGGTGCTGCCAACCCCAGGTGAACCAGTCACCAAGAGGAGATGGGCACGGGGGGCATGGCCTCTGAGATGGGCTGCAGAACTGCCCCTCAAAGTCCTCCCGAGCACTTTTCCAAAAACCCATCCACCCCGGGGAGGGCCCTTCTTTTGCAGCCGAGCTTGGTGCAGCAGAGAGGGTCAGTGACTGACCCACGGACTCACCACTAGGAAGTGGCAGGGTTGGATCCCAAAGTCCTGCTCTTAGCGGTGCTTCAGGGCATCCTGACTTGACCCTGGGCCCATGCTGCCCATCCCGTGGCACTGACCACCCAGCTGGGGTCACAAAAAGGCAGTCCTGGGGTCAGACAGCAACACTGAGGCAAACAGTACCGCTTCCACGGCGACGCACAAGGAAGGAAGAGCAGGGTGGACGGCGGCCCGAGACCGCGCTGAGGAGGCAGGCGGGTAGCAGCCCCCCGAGCCCACACAAACACCCCCATTCCTGCTTTTGTTGTAAAGCAGCGGCTCTCAACCTGTGGGTGGCAACTCCTGCGGGGGTCAACGACCCTTTCACAGGGGTCACCTAAGGCCGTCGGAAAACACACGTCAGATACTTACGTGACGATTCATAACAGGAGCAACATGACAGCTATGAAGTAGCAATGACACTAATTTTATGGGGGTCCCCACAGCATGAGGAAGTGTATTAAAGGGTCGCAGCGTTAGGAAGGTGGAGGACCACTGGATGCGATGAAAGACACAGACAAGCGTCCAGAGGGGGGACAGGGTTCCACACCCATCTACACCCTTCCACGCCCCTCCCCTCCATGGTCTCCACTCCCCTCCACGCCCTTCTGCAACACTCCACACCCTCTCCACTCCCCTCCACTCCCCTCCATGCCCTCTCCACGCCCCTCCACTCCCCTCCACACCCATCCAACCCTCTCCACGCCCATCCACACCCCTCCAACCCTCTCCACGCCCATCCACGCTCACCATCCCAAGCTCCAAACCCTGTTAGGTGAGGGATCCAACGTTCACTTTATTTCCAGCCCCTCTGCCTTCTCAAGGGCGTGGGGGGGCGGGGCTGAAAAGCCCACACCTTTTACCAGGTCTTAGCCCCCGCCCAGGGGCCACCTGGAGTCCCCTCATCAGAATAAGAGACGCCCCCAAGGCTCTTGTCACTTAGGAATTCGCAAGGGTTTCTGGAGCTCTGTGCCAGGAATGGGGTAGAGACCCTCACACACACTGTCCCCTCCCAGACCGCTTCCTGTGCCCTCATCGCCGCCCAGGGGCGGTGGCACCGTTTTCCTGTAGATGGGATTTGAGTCATTTTCAGTTCGCAGCTGTTATTAGCAGTGATGCTGGGAACGTTCTGGAACATTCCTTGGGGCAGACTTATGTACCGGTTTGGGGAGTGTCTGGGACGCGGGCTGTGCTCCTTCAGCTCTAGAAGATTCTGCCCAAACATTGTCCCGCATGTCTGAGTGATCGCTGCAGCGACGGGACGCCTGGGTTGTAGCAGTGCTCCTCGCGCTGGCCACTGCGATGGCCTCTCGCGTTGTGCAGGCTCCGAGGTGTCAGCCCAACACACTTTTAAGTCACATCTTACAGTAACAGTGGAGCTCCTGGCCACCGGCGCGTCTCCTTTTGTGAAGACGTGTGTCTCCTCGGTGCTCTTGTCACCTTTCCGCGCCTTTTCCTCCTTGATGTGGAGAAGCTCCACACTCTGCGTAAGAGCTCCTATTCCTCGAACTGTGCGTGTCTCCTCCCTCACCGTCGCGTTCAGTCTCAGCGGAGGCCCTGCACCTGGGCCAGAGGGGGCGCTCCGGTGGGTGGGCGCCTGGGCCGGGGGACACCCGACCCGCGGAGTGGGCTGCGGAGGTCGGGGCGCCAGGCAGGGAGGCGACACGGGGACGTGAGCTCAGCTCGGCGCACGGGGGTGCAGGGAGGGCAGCCTGCTGTACCCCTGGCGGCCAGCAGAGGGCACCAGGCCCCCACTGGCAGCCAACGGAGCCCGGCGCCGCGGCTCCTGCCCTGGCCTGGGGGTGGACCCTGCTTGAGATGCCAGGCCCTCTCCTGGCGGCCGCCGTGTACCCCTTGACCTTGAGACAGTAAGCACTCGAAAACAAGAGCCAGCTTTCAACGAGCAGCTATTACGTGCCAGGTCGTGGGCGCAGCAGGCGTGTTTGCGAGCTTCCCAGACAGAGCCGGAGGACGGGGTCTCAGGCTGTGCGTCTCTGGGGGGAGGTGTGTCCCACTGGGTGTGTCTCACCTCACCACCTGCCCAGGGGAGCCCAGTTCCGAGGCAGGTGCAGCTGCCCCCTTGACTTCCCTCTTCCAGACACCCCCCAACACCACATCACGGACCTGCGGGGGCTGTGTACCTGGGACTCCCATGGAGGGGGCAGCCAAGAACCCACAGCCCAGTGGCACAGGCACCCACAGCCACAGGCACGGGCCCTTCAGGGACTAGAACGTGAGAGGCACTTCTCTTTACTCCACACATGCTCCCAAGCCCCAGGACCTTCCCGGGGGTCCCAGGCCGCCTGCGGGGTGCAGTGCATCTCCCCACAGGGAAACTGCCTTGTGGACCTGGGCTGAGGGTAAAGCTACCTGGACACCACCCCAGGGAGCGAGCTGGTCTCCAGGCCCGCCCCGCCCCCCGCCCCCAGCTGTGTGTGCCCGTGCTCTGGGGACAGTGTCCCTGTGTGGCCAAGTGCCAAGGAGGAGCCACAAGCACCGCAGAGCGTCAGCCCAGACTCCTGGATCTTCAGTTGCTGCCCTCAGGAGGAGGCAGGTGTACGCCCCCTGTGACTTCTGAAACGTCAGTGACAACACCCTGCTGACAGGCGGCTTGGTTAACTTGGAGCCCAGGGCCCCAGTCTGTTCGCTGCTGTAACAAACCACCACCAGTGGGGGCTTCTGGACCCCAGGAAAGGATTCCGCGCAGTCCTGGAGGCTGGAAGTCTGAAATCTGGGGGCCTGCACGGTCTGGTTTTGGGAGGGCACCTCCCCATGTTTCCTCACATGGCAGCGCTGACAGTCTCAGCTGGCATCCCGAGCTCCACCTCTCGGCCTAACACCTCACAAAGGCCCCACCTCCTCACGCCATCACCTGGGGGTGGGGGGACACATTCTGGCCATGGCACCCGGTCTACGGTCAGGAAATGTCTGGCAAAGATTGACAAGTCACAGAGGCAGCCAGTGAGCTCGGCTCCTGGGGCAGAACCCTCACCGCCCAGTTTTGCAAACCAGTCTCCTCAGGACGCATTCCTGGAAGACTCCACTCACCGCCAGTGACACCCTGTCCCCTCCTGGTCCACATAGAGGAACAAGCTTGACCAGGGCCCTGACCCCAGGAGAGCCGATGCCCAGGGCCCTGAGAGATGGAGGGAAGGGAGGGTCTGGAGCAGGGGTTGCTCAGGTCGGAGCCCACCAGCCCCTGGCCCTCTGGGTACGGGTGTTTGGTCCAGGCCGTGGGGGCAAGCATGTGGGCCGGGAGGGGACAATGGCTCCTCCTCACACCTGGGACTGTGGGGCCCTTCCCCTCACTGTGCTGGACAGAGCCAGGGGTGCTGCGGGGAGCCATGGGGAAGCCCCCCTGTACTAGCCTCCAGTGGGGACAACCACGTCTAGGGAGGGCCCCACTCCGGTCCCCCCATGTGGGTGAGGGTGGGTGGGTGGAGCTGGGAGGCTGCTGCTGGCTCAGGTGTGTGAACCTCCCTTGCTGTGGGAGCTCAGGTGGATACGGCCTGAGCACGGGGCTTCAGGCTTCCAGCACCCCACACACAGACATCAGGACCCCTCCAGTGGGGGGCCCAGGACGTGAACTCACCACCAGGCGACCCAGTGGGTGTCAGGGTCAGGCAGGCACCCCAAAAGTGGCCCCTTTGGGGCAGCAACAGCCAGGTGCTTTTCGGGTCAGGGTGGCCTGGGCCTATCGGCATCAGTGCTGTGGGGGGAGCAGGGGCCTCAGCACAGAGTGCCTCCCACTCTTGTCCTTGTGTGAAGTCTGGGGCTTGTGAATCCTCAACCCCTGTTCCAACCCTGGGCACCCCATCATTGTCACAGAAATGACCCCCGGCCCTGCCGGACGCCCCCAGGGTGGGCTTGGGCTGTGGCTGGCCAGCACAGCATGGCAGGGCTGCACCCCATTGAGCTCTCGAGGAAACTGCTCCCAATCCAAAGCTGCCTGAGCTGCAGAGCCATTTCTGGGCTCGTTCCCACCCGACTCCAGTCCACACCCCCACCCAACCTCTTCCACAGTCATGGTCAGGAAGGCCAGTGGTGGTGACCCCTGGGTGCCTGGGGGCACACTAGGTATGTTTATTGCTATTGTTATTTATATTTACCTTGAACGTGACATACAATGCATTGCAATCTATTGCTGCATAACAAATAATCCTAAAACTTAGCAGCTTAGAATGACAAACATTCACTGTGTCAGTTTCTGAGGGTCAGGCACAGGGAGGCTGCTCGGCTGGGGGGTTGGCCTGGAAGGTCACCCTCACGACGGTGACAGGGCTGGGGCCTCATCTGAGGGCTCCATGGGGCTGGAGGACCTGCTGTGAGTCCATTCTCACAGCTGTTGGCAGGGGGCCCTACGGCCACATGTTGGCCTCTCCACAGCAAAGCCCAGCTGGTGTCCCCCAGAGTGAACAATGACAGAGACAGGCGGCACCAGCAACTGAATCTGGGACACGCACCAACACTTCAGAACCCTGCTCGCCACACAGACAGCTGGGGTAGATTCACAAGGCAGCATCCCAGGGGAGGAACCGCTGGGGGCCTTGCCCTGGGGTGCATCCCAGGAGGAGCAGAGACCCCCGGGGCTCCAAGGAGCAGAGACAGAGCAGCAGGGCACGGCTGCAGGGATGCAGGATGTGCCAGGGCGGGGAGGGGGCTGCTGACCACCACGGGGGCTTTGCTGGGGACCTCAGGCCTCAGGTCTCACAAGCCCAGGCTCCAAGCAGCCCCAACCCCACCGTGCCTTGAACTCCCAAGCCACTGGAGCTTCATGGGCCTGGCCAGGCCTACTTCTGTCACCATGGGGACCAAGTCTTTCTCCAGATTTCAAACTGCCATTGTCCAGTTCCCAAGTCCGGCCCCACAGGCAGACGGACACCTGCAGGGGCAGGCAGATCAGCTCACCCTGCAAACGAGCTCCGCAAACATTTATTGACCCTTGGTCCTCACAGGAGCTGGGCTGGAAGGGGGCCAAAGGTGAACAAGATTGCACCTGCTGCAGGGGAGTGACCAGTGGGCCTCCTGCAGGAGGAGAAAGTCTCAACTCCCCCCTCCTCCTCACACAGCCAGGCCAGAAGGTGCTGCATCCCTTACTCAACAGGAAGTGCCTGCAAGACAAATGCCAAGATAAAAATAGCTGGGGTGAGGGGCAGGGGACAGGGGTGCACCCAGAGCCTGTGGGAGGCAGGAAGTGAGTGGAAGAGGGACCAGGTGTATGTGTGTGTGTGGGGAGCACCCCACATTTTGGGCCACAGCTCCCACCACCAGGGTCCAGAGAAGAGTACTTCAGGTCTGCTCCAGTGCTCCACTGGCCTGGCAGATGTCCAGGTTGGGCGTGAGGACGGGGTGACTTCTCACACGGCTGGAGACAGGGCTGCTGTGCCTGAGACCCAGCTGCCCACAGAGGGGCAGGCTGGGGAGGGGGCCCAGCCTCAGCCAGGGCTTTGCATCCTCAGACCTCCCTGACCTAGCTAAGGTCAGCGCCCCTCCAGAAACACCCAGCTCCCCCTTCCAGACAGTATAGACTGAGCTGTTATAAGAGGGAGCCAGGGACAGGTGAGTGACACAGGTGTGGCCCTGGCCTCTGGAACCCACAGAGCCTGGGGTGGCCGCGTCAGGGGTCTGGTCTAAACCTGGTGCTGCCCTCTTGTGGGCAAAGTGAGAGCGTGATGGCCCGAGTTCCAGTTCCAGGGGCTCCCCCAGTCCCTTTTTCTGCAGGACGGTGAGGCTCAGCTCGGAGCAGGCCCTACCCACCCAATGGCTTCGCATCCCAAAGCCCCCAGGCCCTCCTCTCCCCTTCTGCACTGAGGCCCTCCCTGAGCAGCTGCCCTCCCTCAACCAAGCAGAGCTTCCAGGTCCCCTAGTACAGACCCTCTGCAATGCTCCTGCTCAGAGCTGGAGATGGGGCAGATTCCTAGGGACAGGACCTCTGAGTGTGTGTTCAAGGGTGCAGCACTTGGCCCACGCTGCTGCCACCACCCAGGACCAGTGATCCAAGTCCTGGACGCTCAGGGAGAAAGATGGACAAGGCAGCCAGAGAGCAGGTGACTGTCTTGGGGGAGACTTGGAGGTCCCTGCCAGGTGAGCATGGCCTCAGCCCATGGCACAGATGCAGAAGCCACTGGAGGAGGGGCAGACCCGCCTCCGGGGTGATCCCCCTCCTCCCCCTCCTCCCCAGTGCACCCTGGCCAGGAACTTGGCCAGGGGGCGGGAAGTGGGTGCTGGCTCAGCCTCCGGCAGGCTCAGCACAGTACGCTCCAGGCTCCACTGAGCACCTCGGACCACCCCTCATCAAAGCGGGAGCACAGCCCCCAGCAGCAGCTGGGGGAGACCTGGGACCACAGGACGGTGAGTCCAGGGCCAATGTCCAAGGCTGCCTGTACTGCAGGGCTGACACAGAGCAGGTGCTCAGGACAAGCACGGGCAGCGTGGACCCCTCGCAGGGCAGGGCTGGGCGCACAGCAGGACCAAACCCTGGTGGGAGAGCACCCGCTGAGCCCAGGCACAAGGCACTCTGCCCTGGGGAGTCGGACGCCCTCTCCTGCTGGCACCTCTCTGAGGCAGACACTGGTCTGGGACAGGCTCAGTCCGTGGGGTCGGAGGGGGAGACACAGACGGCGTGATGCGGGACCGTGAGAACAAAGCAGGAGGTGGACCAGGCCACAAATGACGGGTCAGGACACAGTCATCTCTCAGAACAGTTCAGCGGCCTGGGACAACAGTAAGGAAACAGTGTCCACCTTCCAGGGTTCCCAGGAGTGGACCCCGTGAGATTGCCCAGTAAGGTTGCACCAGGGCTTCCTAACGCTGGAATGCATTCTGGAAGACGTGGTGGCTGTCACCTTCCTGCCCAAGGCTCCTGAGGGACCTCACACCCGACCCCCTCCAAGGCGGGTCTCAGGCTCCTGCGCAGGTGCAGGTGCGCGCAACCGGGCGGACCCACGCGGCGGCGCAGCTGCCAGGCGGGGTGGGAGCAGAGGAACCCCGCGGGCGGGGGGCGGGGCCCGGGCAAGGGCCAGAGGCGTAGGGGCTCCCCGACTAGACAAACACAAAACTCTCTGCGCGGCCTCCGGAAATAAATAGTCCCCGGTGCGGTCTTAGCAAAGGCCGCGGCCTGGAACAGGGCGGCCTCGGCCGCAGTCCAAGCGCCGCGGGCTCACCGCAGCCACGGCCTCCAGGGCGCGCCCCTGCCCTGCGGCCGCGCACTGGGGGCGGCGGGGGGCGCCCCGGTCAGGCCCGGCAGCAGCGGCAGCGCGAAGCTGGCCCCGGGGAGCAGCAGCGCGCAGGCGCCGTCGAACGCCGGCAGCGCCTGGCGGCCCGCATAGACCTCAGGCGCGGGCACCTCCGCGGCGAGGGGCGCTGGAGCGGCGCGGCGCGAGGGCCCCAGCTGGCCCAGACAGGCCTCCAGGTGGCCGAGCAGGCGGGCACGCACGTCGGTCGGGACGCCCTCGCAGCCGGCCAGGAAGCGATTCACCTCGGCCAGGCACTCGTTGAAGCCGGCACGGTACTTGCCCAGGACGGCGGGGTCCGCGCTGAGCGCGGCTGCGGGGGCGGCAGAGAACGACAGGGGGTCGGTGCCCGCGGCGGGGGTCCCGCGTGCTGCGCCCCCGCCCACGCCGCCGCCGCGCCTCACCTGTCACCTGAACACGCCGCAAGCTCTGCAGGTGCCTCACGGTCATCTCCAGGATGTCGGCCTTCTCCAGCTTCGAGTGGCGGGAACTCTGGGTGGGGGGGCAGGGCGGCTGTGGGCGGCTGGCAGTGCAGCCCCGGGGCGCCCCGGCCTCGGCCCCTGGGTCTCACCCCCCGCCCCCGACTTACGTCTTTCCTGAGCGCATCCAGGAGGAGGGTCTTGAGCTGAGCGAGGCTCTCATTGATGCGCGCTCGGCGCCTCTTCTCCATGACCGGCTTGGAGGACTGCGGGGCGGGCCGTGGCTGGGTCCCCAGTCCGTCCATCCCCGCCGCGCGCCCCCATCCCCGCCGCGCGCCCATCCCCCCCGCCGCGCCCCCATCCCCGTCGCGCGCCCGCCAGCCCACACGCCGCCAGGCCCCACCTTTCGGGGCTCGACCGCGCTCCGGGGCTTGCTCGGGGTTCGGCTGGCGCTGGCCGGCGCTCCTGCCAGCGGCGAGGCTCTCGGCTTCCCCGGGGCGTCTGCAGGCATGGCGCGCCGCCGAGGGCCGAGGGCGGGCTGGCGGGCGCGCGGTGCCCCGCGTCCCCACCCGGCGGGCCCCAGGCGCCAGGCCCGCGCGCGCAGGCGGCCTCCGGGCTATTTAAGGAAGCGCCGCCGCGGGGTGTGTGAACCCGGCGCCGCATTCTTTCCCACACTCGCGCCGGCCAATGAGCAGCTGCGCTCCGCCCGCGCCCCCCCGCCCGGCGCGAGGCCGCCCGCCCCCGGCAGCTGTCAGTCACGCGCCGGCCCCGGGCCCGCCGGCCCCCGCGGGCGACAAAGGCGAGCTGGAGCGCCCTGCACCAGTGGCGGCCTCCGCCGGGACGAGGCGGGAAACTGCCGCGCCGCTTCCGCCTCCGCTTCCGCGCTCCGAGCGGCGCGCCCGGGGGTGGGGCGGGGAGGCTCACCTGCAGGATGGGCCGGGCCCCGGGCGGCGTGGGGTGCACAGCCCACCGCGGGCGGCGCGGGGAACCCGAGGAAAAATTCGCGAGGGGACGGAGTCGGGCGCCCCCAAGCAGGTCCCCTTCCGGGCCTAGGGCCTCCGGCGCCGCCTTCTATCTGACCTGCTGCTGCTGAGCTCCCAGGGACCCCCACCGCCTGCCCCACCCACACAAGACGTGGGACACTGTGGACGTGGGACACCAGCCACTGAGCAGGAGGGAGGTCGGCCAAGGTCACGAGGCCTTCCGGGTGGTGTGACATCACGATTGAGGAATGGCATGGGACCAGTGAGGGTGACACCGCAGAGTAGGTACAGTGATGTCACCAGTCAGGCCGGATGACGTCACGGGACACAATGTAAGGATGTCACACTGGTCATGCTGGCGATGTCACCAGATAATCAGAGGTGATGTCTCTGAGTCAGGTGGGGCTATATCCCGGCTGGTGATGTCACACCCTTCCAGGTTACCCTGCACGGGGGTCCGCACCAGCGAAGTAGGGCCCACGGTCACTGAGGCTCCACTGTTACGCTGTCCTTCATTTCAGAGCGACTCAGTGGGAAAAGCAGGAGCCTGTCCTGGGGCTCCCAGGTCGGCGCGGGAGGCAAGGAGACAAAATGACCCCTCGGTTGTGAGAGACACGTCTGGCCCTCGTCCAGGGCCAAGCAAAGTTTCTCTTCCCACCGCCGGGGAATCCTTCGGTGTCCTGAAGCTAAACCCGTCCCTCCGCGGCCCCCCTGCCAGCCACCGACGCGGGGTGCGCGGGGAGGAGGCGGCTCACCCTCCCTGTCACACACGCGCGCCTCCGCCTCCGGGGACTCGGGGACGCGCGCCTCGGGACAGGCCTCCCGGCCGAGCTGTCACTCACCGAGGAGAGCCCGCCCACTGCCCCGCCTCCCGCCGCAGAGGGGCCTGTGGAGTTGCGGGGAGGCGCTGGGAAGCGGGGCAGGGTCTGCGGAGGGGACTCGGCCCGCACAGGAAGGTCCAGTGCCAGGGCGGCTCGGAGGTCGCCGGGACCGTGGAGCCCCAATTCGGCTCTCACCCCGGACGGCGAGCGCCCCAGTGGCCGCCTGCCCCCCACTTCCCATACCTCCATACCCCCGCACCCCGATAGGTAGGAGTGGTTGAGGGAAACTGCCTGCGGGACCTGAGCCCTCCCGGCCCCGGGAGGGCGGGGCGCTGGGGCTAAGTGGGCTCTGGGCCTCACCCAGCCTCCCGAGGGGACCAGAGAGTGGGGGGGTTCCGACAGGAAGGACAGGACTGAGGAGCCCCGTTCCTGGCCATTCTTTGCCTCACCGTTGTCAGATGGACCTGCTCCCTCACCTGCACAGTAGGGTTATCCCAGGCTCATGGGGAAGGCGAGTTGGATGCATGTCAGCCACAGCTGTTACTGCCCAGGGAACTGAGCAGAGGTGGGGGTGGGGGGACTCCGGGTGCCCTCTCCTCCCTCTGCCGCCCTACGCTCATCCTCACACATCTTCCACGGAGGGAGGACTGCCCCCCACCCCGGGTCTCCAGGTCCGATGTCATGGACCCCCAGCCTCAGCAAGCAGCCCTTTCTAGGTCACAGCAAGGTGAGCTTCCCCAGGGTGGTCACCTACACCCCTCAGTGTCTTTCCCACAGGGCTGCACCGCACTGCATGTGTGTCTCTGGGACTGTCCCCTCCCTGTCCTTCACGTCTGGACTTATCTCTGGGTGGGCCCACGAGGAGTGTTCTGGGCTGCCGTGGAAATGGTTCTGAGACCCTGCTGTGGCCCACTGCATTTTCCAAAGGATGGACACAACAGTCCCTCCCACCCCACATGCCCTTGTACAGTGTCCTTGAGACTGTGACAACACTGACCAGCAGGGACAGGGGCAGCAGCAGACAGGGACATATGACTTCTGAGGCTAGATCTTAAAAACGCCATGCATGTCCCCCTCGGTCTCGTGGGACACCCACTCTCGGGACCCAGATGCCGCGCTGTGAGACCTGAGGACAGGCCCCGGGACAACCCGAGGACAGTGAGCGTCCTGCCCGATGGAGGTCTCAGCTGCCACGTGCGCGAGGGACACGCGCCCAGGTGATCCCAGCGTGCAGCCACCGCACCTTCCTAGCTGCCCCTGCTCTTCCAGGTCTTGGTCCACAGAGCAGGACGGTTTTTACTCTGAAAGCTCGGGCTTGTTTGTTACGCGGCAGGAGTAACCAGAATAGCGGGTGGACGGGCCCTGGACCCAGGGAGATGGCCTTACCCTTGCTCCGCCCCTTCCTCCCTGCCTTCCTCCCACATTTGCGTGGAGCCCCTTTTTTTCATCTGATGAGGGGCTTTTTGGGAACCAATCAAAGGCCAGCTGTCTGTCCTCCAGGCCTGAGTGGGCCAAACCCCAGATGGCTGGTGACCCCAGGGGCATTTCCAGGGCCTGCTGTTGGCCATGGCAGGGGTTGGGGGGTGAGGAGGCCGAGTCAGGAATGCTTGCAAGGGGAGACGAGGTATCTTCCAGGTCAGACACAGGACAGGTCTCCTCATAGGTGGCCTCTATGACAGCATTCTACACAATATCTAGCCAGTGTCCCTTGCAGGCGGGCCGGTGCTGCTTGTGTACACCCCCTCCCAACCTCTGACGTGGGGGTGGCTACTGCATTTGCCCCTGTCCCACAGCATTCCGCTGACATCAGAGACCGCTGCCTGAACCCCCATTCCCGCCCTCTCCTTAGAGTCTGTCTCCTCTCCTGGCAACACGCAGCAGCCGGTGGGTGCGGACAGCTGGGCCAGAGCTGTCAGGTGACCAGGCTGGACCGGTTCTCTCGTAGACAGCGGGAATTCACCAGTGTCTGCAGGAATCGCAAAGCGACAGAGGCTGGAGCCCAAGGGACCCAGGATGCAGGACAGAGATGGAGGCAGATGCCCCGGGTCCAGGCAGAGGCACTGACACCGAGTTCAAGGCTTGCGGTCCCCTCCCCACCCCCACAGCCAAGGGGTGTCTTCCACCCTCACGGGCCACAGGACCCACACACCTTCCCTCAGCCGTCCCACACTGGCCAGCAGGAGTGGCCGCCTAGCACCCGACAGCAATGGCATCAGCAGTACCCTCCCTTCTGAAACACAGCCCACGCGGGCTCTCTGAGGGACGCGTCCTGCTCGGCCCGTTTGAGCAGCAAGCCCTGGGCTCCTCTCCCAGCCCTGGGGCACCAGTAGCTACCCCAGGGCAGCCCCAGCCGGGCAACGGGGTGACCTCCGAACTGTGACCAAGGGCCTTTAGCCAATCAGCTGTTGTCCACGATGGTGGTCCTGGGAGCCCCATCTGGCCGGATGGAAAGGTGGGGAAAAGGGTTTCGATTTGAATGAAAGCAGAGACGAGCTGAGTCTTGTGGATGGTGGAAGGGTCTGTGCCGTGAGACCCAGGCCCCTGTGAGGTGGGGTCCCTGCAGCAGCATCGTGAAGAAGGGCCATGGGGTAGGCCGCCCAGACGTCCCGTTGCACACGGGACGGACAACACCGGTACGTTCCGTCAGCCTACCCAATGAGCTCTACCTGTGAGGTTTCAGCGTTAATAAAACTGTTAACATGGCGACACCTGCATCCTTGTGGTTACCATCTGTGTAGTGTGTGTCTTTGCATTCCTCTTTCAAATTCCCTGTATCCTCATATTTCAAATGATTCTCGTCGTCTGTAAACCACATAACATCAGACTCGTTTTTACCAGCCTGGCAGTCCTGGCCACTTTGTCCCCCGGATGTAGGACCGCTGGCCTGCACAGCTGTGAGGGAATAAATTCCTCTGTTTTAAACTGCTGGTCTGTGACAGCCCCCAAAAGCAGACAGGTGCTCCCCAAGTTCTCGACGCCTTTCCATTTAGTCTCTCCTGTCAAAA
The DNA here is from genome assembly GCA_004026885.1 of Lyroderma lyra. Lineage (NCBI taxonomy): Eukaryota > Metazoa > Chordata > Mammalia > Chiroptera > Megadermatidae > Lyroderma > Lyroderma lyra. The sequence continues at coordinate 14,316 of PVJL010013388.1, forward strand.
GCAGGATGACAGACCACTGACATGGGATCACGCAATTCAGAGGAAAGGAATATTCTAGCACCCAATGTCAGTATATTAAGAAGTCAGGAGACAGAGAAACCATGTTTAATAATGGTCATCTGGCCAGGTTGGGGGATTTTAACCCCAGTTAAAATTCTGTGTGTTTTTATTGTTTCAAAAAGTGTTTGTGGTTTTCTCTTTATAATACAAATATTATTTATGCAAGGCATGAGTCAAGATATAAATTTAAATAATAAAAAGAAGTTTAAAAATTCTTGTTTCTTTTTTGCATGTTAACAATTTTGGTGCCTTATGAGTTTTTTTGGGGGGGTGGGGAGGTGGAAAGGTCAAGATTCACATTTGAAACATTATATTTTTACTTTTTTTTTTTTGGTATGACAGCGCCAGCGCCGAAGCCTTAAGCCACTACACCACCAGGGAACTCCTATTTTTACTTTTTTATTTTAAAATTTATTTCGTTTTTATTTACATTTTACTTTTTTATTTACAGCTAACGCACGCCGGTCGCGTGCTGTCTGTAATAGTACAAATTTGGTAACCGCTGAAATACTCCACGTTATGGGCCTGGCTGGCTAAAGGACACGCCCCACAGCACTGGAAGGAGCCCCCTGGACCCCAGGAACACACACGACCAGTCACACAACCGTAACGTAGCGACGTGGAAACCTGTTTACGGGACACTTATGAGTCAAGCCGGTCACAAACTGGTGGCAGGACTATGAGGGTTTTCTTTCAGTTTTGTTTTCTATGGAGGTGGAAATCACATAAACGTAACCACTTTAAAGTACGTCATTCAGCGGCACCCAGTGTATCTACCACGTTGGGCAACTCTCGCCTCTGTCTAGCTCCTGAACATTTTTATCGCCCACGAAGGAGGCCTCCTATTCACAGGACGGTCGGTCCCCCTTCCCGCCCACCCCGCCCTTGGCAACCACGGATTTGCCTGTTGTGGACGTTTCACAGAAATTGGATCAAAGAGCACACGGCCTTTGGTGACTGGATTGTCACTGAGCATGATGCTTCCAGGTTCCTCCACGTTGGAGCGTGCGTCTATCTATGCCTTGTCCCCTTCAGTGGCTGCGCTGACAGCCTTGGGGAACAACACGAACTGCAGGGGCGTGGGGGCGTGGACTGGTCAGTCCCACAGCTCCTACCAAGTGTCTGATGTCAGCAGTGCTGCTGGGAGCACTGGTGCACAAGCACTTGTTTGAACACCTGCTTTTGAGTCTTGTGGGTGCCCACCTAAGAGTGCAATTGCTAGGCGGTGTGACATTCTGTTTGCACACCGGCCGCACCCCTGTGCATTCCCATCAGCGATGCGTGCGGTTTCAACTGCTCTCTGTCCTCATGCACACTTGTCATTGGGCTTCTTTTATTATTATTGTGGTCATGATGGTGGGTGTGAGGTGCTGCCTCACTGTGGTTTATGATTTGCACTTCCCTAATGGGCATCTTTTTATGTTCATTGCCCACTGGTACGTTTCCTCCGGAAATAGGTCTAGTCAACCCCTTTGTCCAGTTTTGAATTGTTATAATTTTTGTTGAATTGTAAGGGTTCTTTATATGTTATGGATACTAGACCCTTATCTATGATCTGCCGATATTTCTCCCACTTTTTGGACGTCTTTTCACTTTCTCAGTAACGTCTATGAGTTTATTTTTGTAGAAAAGATACATCTTTTTCACTTAAAAAAAGGTGACCAAATGGTGTCCTATAGAAATGGTAATTATCTAGAGGTAGTTTCAACTGTTGCTATTTTATAGTATTTCTCAAGTAACCGTAATTTTGCAAATTGGTAAAGGGAAAGTGAAACTTCCCGATTACTTCACGTCACTATGACTCTTGTGCATCTCGTTAGAGGACCTGAGGTGCAGGGCCTGTCGGGGGTTCCCTGGGAGGCGGGGTTCTGGCCTGTGTCCCTGGGCCCAGTCCCTGGCGTTTGCTCGTCCTGCTCCTTCTGGCAGGTTCCTGCCACTCGCTCTGGGGCTTGCCTTAGGAAACGGAAACTGAAACTAAAGCTGACTGCGCCCCGCCCCCTGACGTGAGCAACTCGGGCTTAGAAAAGGGCCGAGCCGCCAGGGCCCTAAGGAGCCAGGAGCCGAGAGGCAGAGAGGCAGCGAGCTCATCCCAGTCTGCGAGGACCAGGCGCCGGAATCCACAGCCATGGTGAGGTGGGCGGGTGGGCTCCACGCTGGTCGTCCCTGCCCCCCAGCAGGGTCTCCCAGGGATGGAGCACCTACCTGCGTGCCAGGAAAGCCGAGCTACACAGAGTGCCCCAGGTCTCCAGGCGTGGGCTGGGTCTGGGCCTTGGAAGGTGGGTTCCGCCTGGTGGCCAACTCTGAGGTCCCCTGGGGGACATCGCGGCAGGTGAAGGGAGGCAAAGTGGTTGGTAGTTGTGAGCGGCTGGGCCTTGCATCTCCAGCGCCTAGGGTCCCTCTCCTGCTGGGTGAGGACCCAGAGGAGGAAGCAGCGTCCCGGACCCTGGGAGTTTGCCCCGCGGCCAGGCTTAGCGTGTAGTGACCCCTGAGCTGACGCTGGCGTCTCTCACCTCCGTGTGATGCCCACAGGGTGGGGACCTGAAGGTGAAGATGCTGAATGGGCAGGAGTTCCTGGTGCCCTTGAGCAACTTCATGCTGGCAAAGGAGCTGAAGCAGCACCTTGCCCAGAAGACCGGCGTGCCTGCCTTCCAGCAGCGCCTGATCAACCAGCAGTCCCGCGAGGAGCTGCGGGACGGCGTTCCCCTCGTCAGTCAGGGCCTGGGCCCGGGTAGCACGGTCCTGCTGCTGGTGCTGAATGGCGACGAACCCCTGAGCATCCTGGTGCGGAACGAAAAGGGCCGCACCAGCACCTACCAGGTCCGGCTGACGCAGAAGGTGGCTGAACTCCAGCAGCAGGTGTCCCGCAAAGAGGGCACGCCGGCCGACCAGTTCTGGCTGAGCTTCCAGGGGAGGCCCATGGAGGACCAGCACCCGCTCGGGGAGTACGACCTCACGCCCAACTGCACGGTGCTGATGAACCTGCGCCTGCGCGGGGGCGGGGCGGGGCCAGGAGGGCTGCGCTGAGGGCCCTGCGCCCCCCCACCCCCGACCCGACCCACCGCCCTAATAAAAGTTGATGCCAAGCTAACTGGCTGCCTCTGCGTCTGCTTCGCCCCTCTCCCGGCACCCTGGCAGCAGCCAGCCCTCCATTCTGCACACCTGCTGCTGAGCTGGACGGACGGGCAGAGGACGGAGTAGGGCAAGGGGACCCAGGGTTCCTGGGTGGTCACCAGGCTGGGGTTGCCAAATTAAGGAAGCCTGGTGGGATCAAAATAGTGGCTGCCGGGAGTTCCCTGATGGTGTAGTGGCTTAAGGCTTCGGCGCTGGCGCTGTCAGTGCTGTGGCCTGGGTTCGATCCCCAGACAGGGAGCTACCCACATACCAAAAAGCAAAAAAAAAAAAAAAAAAAAAAAAAAAAAAAAAAAAAAAAAAAAATAGTGGCTGCCCCTGTCCCCCCTCCCCCACCAGAGAAATCGACCATGTGTCCCCACACCTTTGGGGAACTAACTGCTAGAGAAAGAAAAACGGGTACATCTGTTGGGGCCCGTCTCTGCTCCCAGGTGGAGCCTGGTCAGCCCCTGCACACCTGGTCCCTACCCTGACACCTATGACAGCACAGGGAGGGAAAGGCCTGCTCAGGTCCCAAAGGCCACAAGGGGAGTCCCGGGTGGCACCAGCGTCTCTGATAGCAGTAAGGAAGTGAGTCCCTAGGGCCTGTCTGGAGGTTGGGGGTGTCCCCTGGCCCCCCAGGACCCACCGGCCTGCCCTGTCTGGCCTGCACTGGTCTGGGGAGGGGTGGTGACAGCACCTTCAACACACACATCACCATTGGGGGTGAGCTGCTGAACCAAGACTGTTTAGAACAGACCTGCCTTGAGGCTTTCACTCAATGGAGGGGCCATGGCCAGCAGGGGAGGGGGCACCTGGGACAGAGATTCCTCCAGCTCCTGCGGAAGAGCTTGGTGGGAGGGACACCTAATTTGGCACAAACTTCCGTACGGGACCCTTCCTTCTCTACCGATTTACCAAATGAGCTCGCGGGAGCCGGGCTGAGTCACAGGCTTTGGACACAGGTGAGATGGGGTGACACAGAACGTACTACACACCTCTCTGGCCCCAAGTCCACGACGCTGGGGACACTCAGACCTCAGCTTTCAGACTCTTCAGAGGGATTTCGCTGGGGCCCCAGGAGCCCCCTTTGTGGTCCATGGGGGTCCACATCTGGGCTGGGGTGCCCCAGGTTCGCGTTGCCTGTGACAGATAGGGATAGACATGCGTGTGTGTGCGTGTGTGCAGGGGGGGCTCCTGATTCCGGATGCATTTGCTAGGCCTCGCCCTCACCTCTCCGTCACACTGCACCTTAGCAAGTGTGAACACACAGCTTCGAGGCCGCCCTCCTTTCCTGAACCCCTCACCGAGGTCTGGGCAAAGTACGGTCCTCCGAAGGGGGCGCTTCCGCGGCTCAGCCGACGCAGTCTCCGGCTCAGAGCTCCGCGGCCGGCGTAGCGTGACGGGGTGCGCGGCAGGGGCCTGCTCTCCCTCCCCGTCGAGCTTCAGCAAAGCCTGGCTCTAACTTGCGCCCTTCGTAGCTCAGTTCACCGGCGGCCCGCAGCCTGGCTGGTGCAGCCGCTGCAGGGAGCCTGGGCGGGGGCGTGGCTGGCGGTCCGCCGCTGACCCGAGCTGCCGCCGCGGGACGGCAGGGGGAGCCCTGCGCCCGGCCGCCGGGCCCGAGCGGAGCGCGAGCGGGCGGTGGGCGGGCCCGCGCTCCTTCTGACCAATCTCCTCAGCCCCCGGCACGCATTGGCCCTGCCCGCCGGGGGCACGGCCTGCTGGGGCCGCCTTCTCTCGTGCACAGGCTGGGGGGGTCCCGGGCCCCGCCGAGCTTCCGTACCCCGTTCCTACAAGGGGCCGGGGTCCCCCATCAGGTCCCTCCCGCCGGGGGAGGGGCGCAGCCCTGTAGCGCCCGGGAGGCGACGGGGCCCGGGATCGGGCATCCCGTCCCCGCGTCCCCGGAGCCCCCGCCGCTCCGGCTCTGGCGTAGTCTGAGCCCGTTGGAAGTCCCGTCACGTCGCCTCCAGATTATGCATTAACCCGATTGCAGCCGCATTTCCTGCGGGGCGGGAGACGGCCGCGCGGGCGGGGGAGGGGCGTCCGCAGGGGCGCCCCGCCGCGGAGAGCACCCCCGGGCCGCCCCCCGCCCCCCGCCCGGGCCGCCCTCCGCCCCGGCCAGTCCCACCACCCCGCTTGGCCCGACCCAGCCCGGCCCCCTCCCTCCTCCTGCCCGGCCTCCGCCCGGCGCCGCTGTCCCGGCGCTTTGTTCGCGGGGCCGGCGCGGGGCGCGGGGCGCGGGGCGCCGGGCGGGCCGGGGGCGGTGCAGGCGGGTGGGGGGGAGGGTGGCGAGGGGGCGGTGCTGCCCCGGGTCCCGCCCCCGCGCCGCCCGCGCTCCCACCGCCTCCCGGGAGCTGAGTCCCGTCCTGTCCAGTCCCGTCCCCGGCGCAGCCCGGCCCGCGCGCTTTCTCTGGCCGCCTTCCGCCACCCCCGGCCCGCGCCATGGCCAGCCTGCGGCCGTCTGGGCCGGCCCCGATGCAGCCGCTGCTGCTGCTGCTGCTGCTGGTGGCCGCGCGCTCCCTGCCCGGCGCCGACGGGACGTGCCCGGAGCGCGCGCTGGAGCGACGGGAGGAGGAGGCGAACGTGGTGCTCACGGGCACCGTGGAGGAGATCCTGAACGTGGACCCGGTGCAGCACACATACTCGTGCAAGGTAGGCCCCCGCCGGGACCGCGAGGACCCCGGGCGGCCCCTCCGAACCCTCCTAGAAGCCTGGGCGGGGGGACTCTTCCCCGGCGATCCCGGCCCCCTAGCCCGGAGGCCCTCCCCTCGCGATGCCGGCCGCCCCGCAGAGACCCCCGCCCCAGGCCGTGGGAACGAGCCCCAGACGCTCTGCAGCTCCCGCTCCCTTGGCGACCGCCGAGCCCCCGGGTGGGGCGCCGGGTCCCGGAAAACTCGCGAGCGCGGGAGGGAAAGTTCCTGCGTCCCGCCGCAGTCCCACCTGGTGGTGCCCAGGCCCGGTCACGTCTGCCCCTCCACCCCGAACCCCTCCTTTACTGGAAACCACTACGCCACCCCCCAGGGAGGGTGTGTGGCTACAGCACTGCCCCTCCACCAGCCGGAGAAAAGGGACGGGGACGAGGGGAGGTGACGCTTTCTGCTTGGGGGGGCGTGGGGGGTTCCGCCTGTGGTCGGTGCCGCCACCCTCTCCCCAGAGGCCTTTGCCAGGGCAGAGGGGACGGTTGGGGCCGGGGGCGGGGGTGCGCGCGTGTAATCTCCCACCCCAGGGATCCCGGTGGGGAGTGCTGCAGTGACCGGGGGTGGGGGCAGGAGCCGAGAGGGGGGCGGGGCCGCCGCTGAGCCGAGAAGTGTAAGGCGGGGTGCACAGGGGCAGGTGCCCCATTCCGCTCCTGGGAGAACTGCATCCCCCTGGCTACCGAGGTGGGGGGCTTGCCCCATCTCTTCTTCAGTGAAATCTGGGACCCCCCTGAGGTAGGCATGGTGGGGGCGGGTTAAACCACCACCCGTTTCTATGTTGGGCTCATGGGAGCCAGGGCTCGGCCCCCACTCTGGCCCCTGAAACCACCTCCCTGACCAGAAGTAGGATCATTCCTCTCCCTTGGAGCTGGGGACGGTGGCAGCTTCTTCCAGATGGGCCTGTGGGGCTACAGCTGGGATCCCCCGCTGGGCCCCCTCCCCTCTACTGCAGGGCACTTGGCCAAGTCCCTGCAGGATTTTCCCGACTTCCTCCCCGCTGCTCCTGGGTGTGGCTGAGGGGTGGGGGGAGGTGGGGAGAGCCGCCCAGCCCTCCCGCAGCTGGTTGTCACCCTGTTGAGCCCACTGTATGCCTGGAGGTGAGGGGGACAGGACTGGATGAGGTTCCACCCCAGCCCCTGAAGGGTGGAGGGGGTCCCTGCAGATGCTGCAGACCTGAGGCTCCCAGCAGGGAGTAGGCAGGTGGACTGGACACCCATTGTCTTTTATCCCCCATTCCAGAAGTCCTAAAGAAAGGGGTTTCTACTCAGGGGGTGCGTGGGCATGTGTCCCCTGGGCTCGTGTCCCAAGGACCTGTTCCTTTGAGGGCAGCCCGCTCAGTCTGCAGCTTCTGTGACCCTCCTGGGCACCCCTGGGTAGGCGCTGGCATCCCAGGGCACGGTTTGTCAGAGCAGGTCCCCTCAGGGCGCTGAGAGCAAGGTGGGGAGGGTGGGGCTGCCCTATGCTGCCCGAACTTGACTTTGTGGTTCCTAGGCTGCCTTGACTGCACTCACTGTAGGAGCCTGGAGGGAGGAGGGGTCTTTCACCTCCTAGTGGGGAGGGTGTCTTAGCCCACCCACAGGGCTGCCAGGAACGAAGCTGGCCCAGAGCCCTGAGCTCAGAGCCTGCTGCCCTGATACCAGCATCCATGTTGGCTGCTCCTGGCTCTGCCCAGGCATAGTGGGGGTGTGGGAGGCAGGCACCCCAGGCCCAGAGGGTCCCACCTAGCGGTTGGGGGAGCTGGTCTCGGGGAGGGAGTGTATTCACAGGCCTGTGTCCTCCTGTGTGATATCCACCGTGTGCTTCCTGGTGTCTTCCTCCTGGGGGGCGGACCCAAGATCTCCTCACATCTCGTCCCAGGGTTGGTTGGGACCTCCCTGGACATTGGGCTTGAAAACTGAGGTGGCCAGAGAGGAAGAAGCCCAGGCGCCCAGGTACCCAGGCTGGTGCCTTTGGCCCCCGCGGCCCGTCTCCCTAGTGAAGAGGACCACTGATCCCTGCCTCTGTCCCCCAGGTTCGGGTCTGGCGGTACTTGAAGGGTAAAGATGTGGTGACTCAGCAGAGCCTGCTGGACGGCGGCAACAAGGTGGTGATTGGTGGCTTCGGAGACCCCCTCATCTGTGACAACCAGGTGTCCACTGGGGACACACGGATCTTCTTTGTGAACCCTGCGCCCCCAGACCTGTGGCCAGCCCACAAGAACGAACTCATGCTTAACTCCAGCCTCCTGCGAATCACCCTGCGGAACCTGGAGGAGGTGGAGCACTGTGTGGAAGGTGTGTGGGGGCAGCGGTGGAAGTGGGGCAGAGGGTGATTGGGGCTGGAGGAGAGTGTGTGCTAGGCGGCAGCACACGGTGTCTTGTGGTCTGGCCTTCCCAGTTCCCTGGCTTCCTGGCTGTGTCTCTGGCCATCTCAAGGTCAGCTTCAGTCTCTGACATTAGCAGTGCTCCCAACTGACCCCCCACAGTGCCACCGTATTTTGTCTTGGAGCCAAGCAAGCAAGTCTCAGCCCTGCAAAGGGCCAGGCCTCCTCCTCTTCCCCTCCCTGCCCACTCCTGGCTCCGTACCTCCTGGAAGGTCCCCAGGTGAATGAACACCAGCTGTTTATGCTCCTGCAGAAGCCCAAACATCTGTCTAGACGGGGCCCAGATGTTGAACAAACCCCTGGGAGTGGGGTGCAGGGATCGGGTGCTGACCTGCCCCCTTGTGTGTTCCAAGGCCTGTCATTTCTGGGGAGGGGCAGTTCTGAGAGGTGGGGGCTTCTATGGGTTTGAAGGAGCGTGGGACTCCCTAATAGAGATGAAGAACTTTTTCTTGTCTGCTGTCCCCCCATGTCTATTCTGAGTGGTCTAAGAGGGCCACGCCCCTCTCCCAGCCTCTGGTCGGCAGGAGTCACATGACCAGGGTTTCTCCCACCCCCTCCCCTGGGGATAGTCCCAGCTGGGGGCTGAGATCCTCGGCTGGGCAATGTGGCAGAGAATGGAGGAACTGCTTGTGACCCCCACATCCTGTCTGTCCCCTCTGGGCTGCCTGGGAAGGGATGGATCTGTGAGGGGGGTGGGAAAATGCTTCCTCCCCAGGGCCATGGGAGGAGTCCGTGGCTTCCTGTCCGGGGAAGGTGAAGGGGACCCTGTCCCCCTTGTTGCTCAGTAGGCAAGTCCCGCCTTTTATCCAACTAAGTGCTGTGCAGCCAGCTTGGCTTTCATGGGGTCCTGGGTGGTGGGCACATCTGGCCTGGGGAGGACTGTGCACTGGGAGTGTGGGACCCACGGCGGGTGGGGAGCTCCACAGCATCCTGCCAAGACTTGCCTAGACTCAGCTGCTTTGGGATGGCCTCAGGGTGCCCGGCCGCAGAATTACACAGAGACGCTGGCAGGGTCACATGTCCCTGGTCCTGTCCCAGCTGAGGGGTCCCTGTCCCAGCTGAGGGGTCCCAGCCTGGCCCTGCTCTGAAAGCTTGTGGTCCAGGGAAAAGAGGGGAGGTGGGTATGGAGGTAAGGCAGGCTGTGGGGTGGTGATGCCCAGTTTTGGGCATGAGCTGGGGCTAAGGAGAGGCTGGAGAAGAGGGGTCGGGACAAAAAGTCCTCTGTCCCCCTCCAGGGGATCTAGAGGGCACAGCAGGAACTCCACTGCTGGGCGGATCCAGCCTGGAGGCCCGTGACTCAGTACCCCAGGCTTTCTGTGGCGTCAGAAGGCATGAGGCAGAACAAGCTCCAGGCTCTGTGTATGCGAGGCTGGGCACAGGAACAGCTGGGCAGAGGAGGGGCCACAGGGCAGCGCACCCCAGCCAGGACCATGTCAGCCCTGGGCGGCCAGCACTCGGGACCGTCTAGGGCCTGAGCTCCAGCTAGAGGTGGGATGCTGGGACTCATGGGCCTGTGGGCAGCCAAGAGGTGGCCTGCCGGGGAGGAGGGTCTCCGGGAAAGGGGTTCGTGGAGATGAAGGGACGGGAAGTAGCCCCGGTATGGCTTGGGGACTTGCAGGTGGAGTAGGGTGCAGGGCACAGGAGGGGAAGGGGGCCCAGAATGAAGAGCTGGGGCTCCACAGGAAGGCACTGAGGCTTCGAGCTGGGCGGGTGCAGAGGGGGTGGGCTGGCTGCCTGGATAGGGTTGACACATCCCAGGAGCCTGAGGTGAGAGGGGTGTCCCTCTGAGGGGTGCCCCAAAACCTGAGGGACAAGGTCCCCTGGAGCTAGGGCCAGGCTTGGGGAAGGAACACTCCTGTGCCCATGTCCCCCAAGTTGGCTGACTGCTGTTTTGTGGGAGGTAGGCCCTCCGACCTTCCCCTAGGACTCCACCCCAGGCTCCCCAGGAGCCCAGGCCTAGGCTGAGTGAGGGGGACAAGGCCGGAGAAAAGATGACCCCTCCCTGTCTGACTCTGACCGCATTCTGTTCCCACAGGCCCCACAGGGCCCAGGGTGATGTCTGGGCAGCCACTGATCTGTGGAGGTCACCCCGAAACCCCCAGGTCCCATCTTGTCCCTAGCCCTCCTGCCAGCCCCCCCCCCCCCCCCCCCCCCCCCCCCCCCCCCCCCCCGGGTCCCTGCCTTGGCACTGAAGGGGCACCTGCTGCTGTGCAGTACATTTGGCCCCAGCAGTGCTGGCACTTGCCTTCCTCAGTTTCTTCCCTAGGACCTACAAGGTCTTCCTGGATTTGCTGGTCAGGCCCCTCCCCAGCCCCTGGCCCCCGGGAAGGCTCCGCCCCCACGCTGGCTGGGGAGCTGCATTCCTGGCATAACTGAGACAGGTATGTGTTCCTTCCCTTGCACCACCTTTGGGTGAGGGCGGCCCGCGGTTCTGGGACGGCCTCTTCCGGAAGGAGACCCCCGCCCCCTGCTTTGTTAGGGGAGTGGCCCGGCCTCTTCCAGTGCCAGCCGCCCACACTCCACGTGCCTGCCCAGGCCAGCAGCTGAGCGGCATCTCCTCCAGTCCGCCCTCGGCCACCTCGTCCTGCCTGTATTCTTGCAGCATCCTCCCCACGACCACCTCATGACAGCTCGTCCCCTGCGGTCCCCAGGAGGACACAGGCCTGGCTGAAGCCCGGCGGGGTAGCCGAGGGCCCCTCCCTTCCCAGAAGGAGCCAGGAGCAGAGAAAGGAAGTGTTGTTTGCCCCGCCGGGCCTGGCACAGGGACAGGGTCGGAGTGCGTCTGGCGCTGGCCCAGTCCAGGCCTGCCCAGCCCTGAAGCCGGGGTCCTGGCGGCCACACCGCCTGAGGCTGCGATACCCTCCGCTGGCCATGCCAGGCCAGCCTTGTCAGGCCCTTCGGGAGGACTGAGCTGCAGCTCCGGCGGGACAGGCCGCTGAGCTGGGTGTGGGTGGCGGACTCCCCAGACCAGGAGTGGCTCTCCGTAGTGCGGGGGCATGTCGGCCTCCCTCTGCTGCCAGGCTCTTAGCGTCTGCACCCCCACAATTCCTCAGAGCCTGCCCTACTCCCCCCACATTCCTTCCTGGTCGTGCTTCCCTCTGCTGCCGGTCCGGACGGCAGGTTCCCACCCCGCCCCGTCCCGGTCAGGCCCCGCCCCGGCCCGGCCAGGCCCCGCCCCGCCCCAGCCAGGCCCGGCCCCGCCCCGGCCCGGCCAGGCCCGGCTCCCAGGCAGGCCCAGGCTCGAGGCCGCGCGCGTCGCCTCCCGCTTCCGTCCTGTCCCGCGGGCTGGGGCGGCGTCTACCCGCGCGGGGCGTGACTCGCGCTGCGCGCTGCGCTCCCGCCCGGCGTCCCTCGTGCGCAGGAATGGCCTCGTGCGGGCTCTGAGGCAGACGAGGCCGTGGGCTTTGCCGGCTGACACCCAAGGGCTTGCCATCTCGCCGGGGCTTCCGTTCGGCTGAGCTGGTGGAAACCGCTCTTGGCTTTTTCCAGACCCCACCCCAGCCCCTCGCGCCACACTCAGAGAAGAGCCCGGCTCTCGCTCTCCCTGCACATTGGACACGGGAGAGAATTGTTTTGAAACCGCCCTGCGCGCTCCCTGTCTCCGAGCTGCGCTGGACACAACATTCTGGTGGGGCTTCCTGGGCCCTCGCAGCTCTCTCCATGGGTGCTGAGACCCGCGTGGCACAGCCAGTTGGCCTAGGTCTGGGGGCTGCATCCCCCTGCCCCCACCGCCAACCCTCACAGGCTGTGGGGACACACTGCCCCAGCGAAGGCTGGCAGGGCAGTGAGTGGAGATTTCGGGAGCAGGGGTCTAGGCAGAGGTCATTCCCACCATCCCCCTGCCTCAGTCCCGCCAGCACGGCTCCCTCCAGCCTGTCTGCTCTGTTTCCTTCCTGAAGGGTGAGCGCCCTCCCAACCCTGTGAGAATCAAAGCCTGTCCCCCACCCCCATCACCGCAGGAGGGTGGAAAACAGCTGCAGAAACAGGCTCCTCCCACCCCAGTCTTTGCCTCCACCTGTGGTACCCAGGCCAGCGACCCCCCCAACCAGCTCAACCCTTGCCCAGAGGCCTGGCAGGGAGGGGCAGAAAATGCACTTCCTTCCGCACCCTGCCCTCCTGGCCCTAGCATCCCCCCTCACCACTGAGAGAGAGGAGCCCTGGCTCCCCCTGCAGCCTGGCTGAGGCTGGGGGCTGCTGACAGTCACCACAGTCGCCCTAGTGCTACTTGACACCCCAGAGTTCCAGGAAGGGCCGGCCTCTCACCATTGAGAAAAAGGCTCAGAAATGAGAGGGCACCCCAGTGAGGTTACCCCATGACAGTGATGCAGCTCAGCTGAGGAGCACCCCTGGGCTCAGGAGGGGTTGCATTGGAGCTCAGGCTGTGGCTGGGATCTGGGGAGGGGGTGATCTAGGTCCCCAGAGAGGAGGGAAGCTCCCCTCAAGGGGCCTCTCCCCCGCCCCCCAGGGCAGATCCTGAGAACTTCCGCTGAGGAAGGCCCCCTGCCAGGGGCTGCTCCAGGCGGGAAGCCCTCTCTCGACCACGCCCCCATCCCCACCCCCCGCGGAGTAGGGGCTGGAAAGGGGGAGCCGTGTCCTCACGGCAGGGGGCTGTCTCCAGCTGTGTGCTCAGCACATGTGTGCGCACGTGTAGCAGCCTCAGTCGTACTGATCTGTGCACACGAGGAAGCTGCTCAGAGCCCCAGCTGGTTTCCTCCCACCCTTGTCTGCCTGCATTCCGCCAGGGCTGGGGCCCTGCAGGTGCTCTGACAACAGGCTGGTGAGGGGTGACCTTTGCTTGTGTGCCAGGGGACTTGGGACAGGGCTCCAGCCTCTCCTCCATGGGACCTGGTCTTGCTTGCGGTGGGTTGTCCTGTCTCCTGCCCCAGTGTCCAGCTGTGCCCCCAGTGCCTGGCACCTCCTCTTACGGGCCCTGCCTCTGGCAGTGACCGCAGTGGTTTCTCAGAACAGGAGACCAAGGGCTGTGGTGAGGACAGGAGAGAGTCCTTGGGGGCCACTTGACGTCTCTGTGCACTCGTGTGCCTCCCAGACCCTCAGTCTGACACAGGGCTCTGGGGGTGGCAGGGTAGTTAGCGAGTCAGGCCGGGCAAGTCGGGAATGGGGTGTGAGTCTCCCCTGAGCTGTCCCTCTCAGTCACCCCGTGCTGGGCCCTGGGAGGAGCAGACAGCCTGGTGTGGCTGTGAGCAACTATCCCTGTGCCCCCAGACGTGAGGCTCCAGTGCACCTCTGGCCCAAGTGGCCCGTTCTGACCCGCCAGTGGGGAGGGCATGTGGACCCACTTCTCTTCAGGGGTGTCCCCGGGGCTCACTGTGGCCGTGCATTGGTTCTTCCCTCATCCACACGTCCCCTCATCACCCTGCAGCAGACCCTCAGGGCCACCACCGGAAGGGGCTGCCGTGCCAGGGTTCTGGAGTGCCTCCCACGGAGGCCAGGAGTGTGCTGTGTGTTAAGGGGAAGGCACAGGGGGAAGGGCGTTCTGGGTGGAAAAGCCAATGTCCCGAGGTTGGGTGGAGCCACCAGTGGTCAGTCCCTGGAGCCTGGGTGAGGGGTGGGAGGGATCCACAGTGGGCGTGGTGCCAGGAGAGGGCTGGGAGCCCCCACCGGCCGCTGCTGCCTGAGTGTGAGCAGGCCTCCTCTGAGCCGGAGCCGCCCCACCTGACAGTTGGCACCTGGCACCTTTGCTGCTGGTCCATTGGCTGTCCCCTAGAGATGGGCTCCGCGTGCACGCTGGCCGCCCCCGCTGATCTCTGTCCTGCGTCTCCTTCCGTCTCTGCACCTCTCTGCTCGGCAGTCTCCATCTTTCCACTCCTTTGTTTCCTGTGCCAGTGAGTGTCTGTCGGCCACTGCTTTTCATCCTCACACCCAGCTTAGACCGTGGGGCTGGGCACCCCCCCTTGGCTCCCGTGGTGCCCAGCTCCGCTTGGCAGGGTTCTTCAGCAGGAGCACAGGGTCTCCCCCCTCCCCAGGCCTGGGCACCACCCCACTCTCCCAGCTTTCTTTCCTCCTGGAAATGTGCAGGATCTGGGGGGAGGAGGTGGGCGTGGGGCTGTCCTGGCGAGGAGGGACAGAGAGCTTGGATCAGACCCCCCCATTGCTTCCTTTTTTCCGGGTGCCTACTGTCCCCCTTCTCGCTGAGCCGGCTCCCCCTAGTGGCTGCGGCAGGTGTCCTGGCAAGTGTCTGGGCTCCTTCCGCAGTGCTCCCCAGTGCTCCCCAGGTCCCAGGAACTGCTAACTGGCTCTTCCTGGCCTGCCGCCGCCCGAGCTTGCTCTCACTGGGCCTTTGCAGTTGTCTGTCTGGGGGCTCTTCCTCAAAATGTGTGCCCCCCCCCCCATCATTCAGGTCTCTGTAGATCTCGCCCCCGCCCCTCGCCGACCCTCCTATCTCGTGCACCCTCTGCCAGTGGAACCTCCCTGGGGGCGGAGAGCGCATCTGACTCGGGACCCACTCCCGCACGTAGCCCAGCCGGGCAGTGGAGCTCGGACAGGTCTGGGAGGGACCAGGGAGGAAGGGAGGGGCCCTGGGCACAGCTGAGCAAAGAGCTCGCTGAGTAACGAGTGAGGGAGGGGTGCAACAGCTGCCTTCCCAGCACCCAACCCTGAGAGCCAGCCCCTGCCCCGGACTCGCGTCATCCCCCGACTCAGCAGTGTGGGTTAACGGGTGGGAGTGGGCACGCAGCCCCGGGCGCGAAACATGGGCAGCTCCAGGCCTCACCTGAGGCTGGAATCCGGGGCCTGGGCTGGACGCCACCTCCCTTCCAGAGGCTGGCTGGGGTCCAGCGGCGACATCCGCCGTGAAACGCCCATTGTCTGCTAACGCAGAGGGGGAGGGGACTGCCGCAGCCTGAGGAGGGACACCAGGAGGCCAGGGGTGTGGGGAGGGGGCGGCTCTGCCCGGTTCTTTCACCCTTGCCCTACCCAGTCGGACACCGATGACTCTGGGCTGCCAGGCTCGACTGCTCGGTGCCGCGCGCGTGGAGATGGCGCTGGCCGGGTGGAGGCCCCAGCCACGGAGCTGCGTGTGCGCATGTGCGGGGTGCGCGCCTCGGGGAGGGCGGCACCGTCCCGCCCCCCACCCTGTCCTCTCAGGAGGAGCTGGACCCCAGTCCCTCCGGAGTGAGCCAGGGGTCATCTGCATGAGAAAGGGGCCAGCAGGTTGCCAGTGGGCTGGCCTCCCCATACTCTGCAGGCGCCATTGCCCGCCTCCTCGGGGCCAGGGACGTACCTGGAGGTGCTCACGGAAGCCTGCGTGTGTGCGCACACGTGTGTACGCGTGTCGTGTGGGTGAGGAACAAGCTTTGAGTTGCATGAAGGTGAGCCTATGAGATGCCCAGTGTGTCTGCACACAGCTGTGTGTGACAAGCAGTGCCTGTGCAAACTCGAGTGGGTGGGTGCACATGCGTCCGCATACATGACACCTGGAGGACTGAATGTGAACATGTGTGTGCAGTTGCATGTTGATGTGTGTGAGCCCAGCGGCCAGGGGGCCGACTCCTGGCTCAGAGCTTCCTGTGTTTATTCCTGGGGCATGAGCCTGCCCGAGCTGGTCAGGGCTGAATGATTTTGAGTCTGAAGATCCCAAAATAGCTCTGGTAGCCTGAGTTCCCCCTGCCCGGGGCTGGGTCTGGGGCCTCAATGGCCCTTTGTCTCTCTGAAGGCATCCAGCCCCTGTGGGGGGCTCAGACTCCAGCGCGGTGGGAGGGAGCCGGCTGCCTGCCAGTTCCCCGCCCAGGCGCTGGGCCCTAAGCCCCACCCCCGTGTTGGCTGGGTCGGCCAGCCCCCCGCCCCACCATGAGTATCTGAAGGCCAGCCCAGGCGACGGCGAGGCCTCCCCTGCCAGCCCCCACCCGAGCTCCCACTAATCCTACACTTACCCCTCCCACACCCTGCTTCCTTCATCCCCCCTCCTGCAGAGCACCCCTCCATGATGTCGCTCAGTTGCCATGGCAACAGCAGGCTTGCGCCCAGTAGGCACCAGGCATGGCCTGGGGTTCCCCACCCCGCACTGTCTGAGGGGCCCTCTCCAAACCAACGGGTGGGGATTGCCCTCTTGGGGGCTGCACTGAGGAGTTAAGTGGGAAAGTGTCACCAGGGCCTTGGGCCAAGCCACGCCCTGAGATAAAAAGTCAGACCCTGCCCTGGGTGCTCCCCGTCCTGGGTGGGGCCCCGGGAGCCACGGGCACTATCAGTGTGGTGTGGGCAGTGCCAAGGTCCACTGAGCTCAGCGGGATGGGAGGCTCTCCTGACAAGAAAGGGAGGGGACCAGGGGCCAGGGTCTCCTGGGGCCTGATGGATGGCTGCTCTGGGTGCCTTGTGACGTTGGGCGGGGCATCCACTTTGTTTATTGGAGTTTCCTCAGCTAGTAGGGCCCCTGATGGGAGGGCTGGCTACGTGCTGGAGGTGCCACTAGTGTGTCTGGCCCAGGAACAGAAGAGAGTCAAGGATGATGGACCTGGCAGAACTGGGTGCTGGCTGGCAGGGGGCTGCCCAGCTGAGCAAGGCGGGGGGCGGGGGGCGTGGAGGAGCCCCCTTGACCAGGAGGGAGTGACTGGGGCCAAGTCCTTGAGGCAGCTGGATACCTGGAGGGTGGAGCAACCTTGGGGAGGGTTCACTTGGGACACAGAGATGGTTCTAGGGTGATGCCGCCATCCGTGAGCAGGGATTTGGGGGTGACACCAGGAAGGGTCTGGGCCAGAACAGGGGAACCCCACAGATCTAGGGGTAGGGACTCCAGGGAGGTGGGTGTGTTCAGTACTTTCCCAGGATGGGCTGAGATGAGGCATAAGAATGACCAGGGTGCACTGGGGGCTATGGCAGTAGCAGTTTCCCTGAAAGGGGACCTGGTGACAGCAAACACAGATACCCTGCCCAGTGTCTGAGTTCATGGTGTGAGCACGTGACTCAGTGTGTGTGTGTGGGGGGGGGGCACAGGGAGGTAAAATTAACGTGTTTTCAGCTGGGATGGGGAGTCGGTCAGCGGCCACTGGAGGGGACTGTCCGGGAGGGGTACCATATGGGGTGGGGTGCAGTCTGAGAAGAGGGACCCTTGTGCCCTGGAGTCTGTGCTCCCTTTCCCCTTCTCCTCCCCTCCCCAGAAAGGGCTGGTGGACTCTAGGAGGGGCAGGGCCCATGACCGGGTCCAGGATGGAGGGGGCTAACCGCAGTGAGTGTGGTGGAGGGCACCCAACGGGTGCAAGAAACGTGGTGGTCATAGAGGTGGTCACCTATGGTATCCTGGTCGCGAAGTGGGGGACGTGACTGGTGTGGATGGCGGGACGAGGCAGGGTCCCCCCAAGCAGACAGGGAGTCGTGAACCTGACGGTCCCGGGCAGGGACTGGGGGAAGGGGTTTCCTCAGGGGGCGGCTGGGGAGCGTTCCGACTACGCCCGGGGCCCCGCTGTGACGTCACGGCCCCGACGTTCCCGGAGCAGCCTCTGGGGGGCGACCCCGGCTCGCGGGACCGGACTGGGAGTCCCACGACTATTTGCATAACGCTTATTTACATGTAGCTCATCTGCATGTTCCTCTCACCCCCGGGAGGACAGTGGGATGGTGCGCGGGTGGTTGGAGGTGCTGCTGCCCGTTCCTCGGGCGAGGTGGGCCCATCCTGCCGCCCCATCCTCCTCCGTGCTCGACCCCCCACCCCCCACACTGCCAGGGCGGGGCCGGCAGGAGCGAAGACGTGCACCGGCACGCACGGCGACACGCAGCCCGCAGCCCGGTGCCCGGTGCCCGCTCCAGGCCCGAGCCCCCCGTGCAGGGACTCGGACCCTCACGCCCTGCCCAGCCCCGCCGAGTGGGAGGGGCCCCCGCGCAGCCCCACTCCGACCCTCCCCGTCCCTGTCCCCGCCCCCCACTCTTACCCCCTTCGTCCCCCTCAGCACCTGCCTCCGGCTCCAGCCCCAGCCCCTCCTCGCCCCGCAGCCGCCCCTGCCCCGGCGCCCACCTCCTGCCCCTCCCCGGCCCC
>PVJL010013389.1:0-32537 GCA_004026885.1 Lyroderma lyra
GTCCATCCATGTTGTTGCAAATGGCAATATTTCATCTTTTCTTACAGCTGAGTAATATTCCATTGTGTGTGTGCACCACAGCTTCCTTATCCAGTCGTCTGTCGCAGGCACTTTGGTTGTCTCCATGTTTTGGCCACCGTGAATCTTTTTCTAAAGCTAAGGCATAGGCATATGACTCAGCAAGCGCAACCCCAGGCTTTCACCCAAAGCTAACAGACACGCCCACACCCGAATGCGCATCACCACTGTATTTGCCATCGCAAAGCTGGGGACGTCCCCTGGAAGAGGTGTGTGGTCCCCCCACACGAGCAGAAGAAAGCAGCACTGACCCACCCAAGAACACGCGCACATCTCAGACACCAGGGAAAGAGGCCCAACCAAAAGCCCACGTCATGTCCGGCTCCATTTCTGGGACATTCCATGGACGGAACCGTGTTGCCAGGGTCAGGAGACAGGGAGGGACTTCCTGCCAAGGGGCAACACAGGGACATTGCGGGCGACGGAGCAGATGTGTGCCTTAACTGGGGGTTACACGACTCTGAGCATTCGCCAGTGCACCCACAGAACTGAACAGCATGAGAAAGACTTCTACTGCACGCAAGTTTAAAAGGAAATAAATGACAGTTTAAAAATCGTCTCTATCGACATAGCTTTTAGAATGTTATTTCCGGCAGCATTCTGAAGGACAGTCGCAGTGTCTATAGTGGCATGTGGCATTCTCGACGCTAAGGTACCATTAGTCATTCAGTCAAGCACTAACTGCAGAAACAGAAAAGGCCTCGAGCAGCCCCTCACCGTCAGCACCCCGTCCCCTCGGGCGGGCCACAGCACAATTCAATGTCAGACAGTTAAGTTCGCGAACTCACCCTAGAAAAGGTGCTACGTGCCTCATTGCCGAATATCACGACGGTCACCCTCAAAGGACTCCCCTTGGGAAGCTCCACACATGGACGCCAGCACCTGGTCCACCCTTCAAAGCAGTTTTGGAACTCGGTTTCTGAAAGGGCCATCACCGCTGTCATTGTCCCCAAAATCTCATAATTAAGTTCACGAACTCGCCACTGTGCACTTATGTTGACATCACTTTACAAACAACCTTGGCAAGGTACGATGACACCCCTAAATGACAGCTCTAAATGACAGCTCTAAAACACGTACTTGAAAACATGTCTCGATGAAAAGAAAGGATTCTTTACGATCAGACAGGAATGAAGGGCCATCTGGTTTTCTGGGGGTTCTTGAAGTGGGGGGCGCAGCAGCCCCCCGAAAGGGCTTGTGGGAACAGACACACGGGTGGTGCTAGGTCTGCGAATCTGCACTTCTAGTAAGTTCTCAGGAGTGGCTGCTGCTGGTGGTCCGGGGACCACACTTTGAGAACCCCAGCTTCCAGATGCACCCCCGTCTTCTAGGTGATTCCGGTTTTCAGTCTGAATATAAGCAAGCACCAATAACACCAATTCACATTTTTCCATTCCCAGAAATAGTTAACCACCTTGACACTGAGAATGAGTTCTTAACAGAGTGATGTAAGTAGCCTTGGGTTTCAAGCACAACCTCCTGCATCTGCTCTTCAGAATGTGGGGTTCTGCCACGGCCAGGAGGCAGCCAGAGTCTGCGCAGGGCCCCCCACCTCTCCCGTCCGGTGGGGAAGACGCATGTGAAGACCTTTTATCAAGTGTCTCGAGTGTGTCTTCATGAGGTTCAAGTACCTTCGGCGGGTTCTTCACACAAGTTCGTCGCCGGGCCGTCTGAACAAGTAGAAGAATCCGGCTGGGCCGCCAGGCCAGGAGCCCCCTCCTGTCCGCTGTCACCACCTTCTCCTGTCCTGCACGTGGAATCCTGATGTCAGCGTGAGCCGCCTTCTCAGGACAAATGCAGGTTGTTCAAATGAGCTAATACGTCTGCAAGACATGCTAATGTGCCAAGCTGGCCGGAATCATACGTACAACCTCACGGTCTGGAGATTTCACCCACAAAGCTCTTGAAACCCAGACGGAGTGAGAACGTTTTCAAGCAAAGGCCAGGGAGCATCAGGATGAACCCGGACTCGTCTCTGTGAGTGTGTCTTAGCAGTGCCTTCTCTGCCCACGACTGACAGCTCACCAGCGCTCGCTCCCTCTCCACCACCATCCCTGCCGCTCCCCGGGGTTTCCCTCGCGTGTGTCAGGGTGGAGGGGCTGTGTCCTGACCCTCCCTTCTGCATCTGTGTCTTCAGAGAGGGCTGAGAGCTGCAGGTGGCATCTAAGGGGCGCTGCCTGTGTCATTGAGCCCTGTCCCAAAGGACGATCGCCAAAATACCATCAGCCACATGAGCTCATTGCACATCTTCCTAAATTCATTACACTCGGATGACGACCGAAGTGCCTTCTAAATCCCTTACATGCTAAAATCGATCTGCACGCCATCAGTGCCAGGCATGCAGTCCTCGGAGTATCACACTAAAATAGACAGGCTTCCTGAATAAGGTCGAGAAAATGATCTGGTTGTAGACAAGTTAAAGGTAAAGATGACACCAGGGGAAGAAAACCCAATCCATCTTCTCATCCCGGTGCTGAATATTATGCCAAATTTGGGCCAAAATACGAATTTCACAAGGAGGCAATTACAGTTGCACTTCGTTAGCTTCTTCCTAACGTCCCTGTAAGTGAGCCTGAAACAACTAGATCATAAAACTTGCAGAAAAACACGCATTTTGTCAACATGCCATGCTGCACGTTGTCAATACCGGCAAAAATCGATCCAAACGCTGTTTCTGGTTACAAGTGACACTGTCGCAGTGTACGGTAGCGCTGACAGCACCCGGCCGCGCGCTGGCACGTTACGCGGTCACGGCGTGTGGCACCCGGGTGGCGCTCGCGTTCTGCCGGCAGGTTGGCAGGCCTTGTTAGAGCACGCGCGGGCCAACGCCGTCCGGTCAGCCGATGGGGAAGGCCCGTGGACGAAGTAAACAAGCAGCAGACGTGCACCCCTTCCTCCGGCTCTCCACAACGGGCAAAGCTTCAAAGCAACGCCACGTGCTGCCCCGAGCGAATGCAATCAACGTATCAGTACTGTCACCCCCGGCCGCCGCGGAAGCTCGGCTGCAGCACTGGACCCCCACATGTGGACTTCCTCCCCCACCCGGGCCCTGCCGTCGGCTTCAGTCATCAGCCACAGCACAAGAACTGTCACTGTCATCCTGTAAAGGAGACTTCGCTGAGCCAACGTGCAATACATTAAAGTGTTTGGCCTCTCCATTCCCTTTTTACTCTGATGGATAAATGATGAATGGATGGAGGGACGACGGCCAGACAGACGGCCAGACGGACAGATGGGCAGATGCAGATGGATGAACAGAGAGATGGACAGACGGATACATGTGGATGGGGGGATGGGGATGATCAATCAGAATCGTTAGCTCTAGACGCCGGTCTGCGTCTCCTGCTCAGGGCTGCGTTACGTTGACCAAGTGACCTTAGCTCGCTGAGCGTTAGCTACCCAAATATTAACAACAAGCACAAGAGATTAGAGGTCAACTGATGGCTAATAGCCTTGATTCCACCGGCAACGTTCAGTTCCCTTCAGATGACGTAACATAGACACAGATTCAAGGGACGAGAGTGAGGCCAACCTGGGGGACCTTTACACCGCCAACAGGAATCTCCCACCTTCTTCAACCCTCTCTCCCTCGTAACCTCCTCCAGAAAGGTATCCTCAGGGCAAATCACGACGGGACTTTAGATGTCACCCCTTCATAGCGTACCTGTTCTCCACAGGGGACACAGTGTGGCATCGATGATGGACACCTGCAAACAAGTCTCATGCCGGAGGAAGGACTCCGACACAGGACAGTCAGGGAGGAGGGGTGACAGGAGGGTCTGCACGGCGCGCTCACAGCCCCCCTGCCTCCGCCTGCCCTGGGTTCGTTCATTCGTTCAGTCAACATTACTGAACACCCATGACCAGCAACACGTGTGGGGCTGAGAGGCAAGTCAGATGACAGCTGCCCGAGGTCCCAAAGAATGACACAGCCTCGGGGGAGACAGGAACAGGGACCAGGGGCTCCCAAAGGACTGCGGGGCCTCTGCTGCTCCACAGCCTCCTCCATAGCCCAGTGGCTCTCGCTCCACGGAACAAGCAGCCAAGGACATGCCACCCGTTGGCGTAACCCTTCCCCTCCATCAGCCTTAACCCCTAGGTAAGGCCACCTCTGAGTCCCCATGTCACGACACTCAGAAAGACGAACACGAGGGCAGACCCTTACTCACGGAGCCCCCAGTAAAGCCAAGTGCGGCCGAGAAAGGCGAGAAACGGTGGCGGACACATCTCAGCACAGGGGGCCCTGGGGGCGCTGGGACCAGCGCTCATCCCAGACTAGACCCCAGCGGGAACGCCACCGCCAGCAGGTTTCCTGGTGCACAGAGTGGCGATCACGACACCCAGCTGGCGGCGTTGTGGTGAAGACCGAACCGAAGGGTGGCAGATGGGAGCCGTCATCACCCCGCAGGGTTTCCTCCAGCTGTCACTCACAGACGACCAGCATTTGCGGAGTCCTGAGACACCAGCGAGTGAAACCGCGGAGGACCCAGCCGGGGACCCCGGATCTGACGGGGGGCAGCCCGTGCCATCACTGGGCCCCGCCCTGCGGCCTACCCGCCTCCCCTCCACCTCCCCAGGGTCGCTCCCGGGAAGAGAAGGGGCGTCGGGCTCCCCTCCCTGCAAGCCATCAGGGAGCGCAAGCGATGGGAACCAAGAAGGCAACCTCGAATCCTACGCGACGGGGACCAGGACACACGAGCACCTCCGCCGTGGACCGCGGGAGGCACGACGGCTGGAAGAGCGGACACACGTCACAAAAACGAGAGCGTCCTGAAAACCCGGGCAAGAAGGGGTCGCTGAAGGTGGGAACGCTGGGGAAACGCTACCAGCTTCTGAGCGTCAACTTGGGTGGCAAGCCTAGGGTGGGGGGCAGGGCAGAGGGCAAGGTACGTGCCCGAGATGAGCCAACACTGACCGAACAACCACGGGCGACACGCGAAAGGCTAGGTGGGCTTACTGGGAGCACGGCAAGGTCCCGCCAAAGGGACACCCTGCCCCTGGGATGGGGGTGGGGTGGCGGGAGGCGATGCAGGGCGGAGGAGAAGCCCAAGTGACAGGTTCAGCAGGCCCCTGTCCGTGGGGGCCTCAGCACTGAGCAAGTAGCAGGCCCGACGGGAGTGCCCCTCGGGGATGAGCCGGGCGCTCCACTAGAGATCTAGGTGGCGGGACCCCAAGGCCACATGAAACACATCATGCAAAAGGCTGGGGATGGACGTACTTTCCAAGAATCTCTCCAAAAACAGGGGGAAAGCCAACTACATGGTTTTTTACGTTCTCAGATAAGTAGGAGACATCGGAATATGGAAGGAAGGGCTTGGAGGAGAGTTGTAAGAGACGAAACACAGGACAGAGAGTCGGCTGTGCGAGGGGGAGGGGCAGGCCAGGGGGCCGCAGGGGCCAGGACCCGGGGCCCAAAAGGAAGTCGCCCAGCTCGCAAGGGAGGGACACTTTTCTAAACTAGAGGAAAGACCCGATCCCCAACTTCAGGGAGAAATCGATACGAGATGACAAACATGGAGATCTACCTGGGGGAACTCACTGGAGTTCGAGAAAGTTTAAAATCCGTGAAGTCTTCTCTAAGGGACAGCAAACCTGACAAGGACACCACGTCGGAAGGTAAATCCCGGCCGGCCGAGGTTTCACTCACAGGGCTCAGAGCCAGGGGCCCGGGGAACAGGCCGGCGGCACTGACTCTTAAAACTCGGCTCCACAAGGGTCACCTGGATGTCCCTGTAAAGGGCCCGCATTTGGAACTTCTGAGTCCTAGGACAGAACTGCTGTGACCAAATACCTGATCCTTCAGAGGCAGGGGTCCAAAATATCACACCTTGAGGAACGCTCTTCCCCAGTGTTTTGGGAGAGGAAATCTGACTCTAGGTTTTACACCCAGCCAACGTGATTGCATCCACAGTGAACAGAAATCACATGATCAAATGGCACACGTGAGCCCTGCATGGAAACCAGAAACCCAGATGCACCTTAGACAGACAAAGCGACGGGCAATGACGATGAAGGAACTGCTCCTGAGCACGGAATATGTTTAAATATGGATTCAAGGTCAAGCAATTGCAAGAATAATGTGCATAAAGCTGAAAGCAAACGTGTATTTTTATTTAATCAAGAATATTAAACATTGTAACAAAAATTAAAATCCGGAGAGAGGAAGAGAAGAAAAGGTATAAGGCTACACACTTCCCCGTCTTCCATAGCTTGGGTCAGATCAGTACTATTTAAAGCTGATCAGTTAAGAAGTAAAAATGTAAGCAACATTTTTCAAGTTATAAAAGTGAATTCCGGGAGACCTAAAGTGAATTGAATTTTCTCAAATACTACACAGGCTCTCCCCTCTCAGGCGTCTCTCTCTACCTCTCTCTCTCCTCTCAGGCATGTCTCTCTCTCTCTCTCTCTCTCTCTCTAACACACACACACACACACACACACATACACACACACACACACACACCAGGTCCAAAGCCAACATAACTTAAGGAGGCGCAGGTCTACCATTCCCTGTAAGAAATAACTAATGCATTCTTAAGTCCTTGTATTTTTCTAGAGGAGGACAGAGAAATAGATGTTAAAATTTTAAATTAATTATTAAATTAATAGAAATAGAATGTTTACAAACCAACAGAGCAGAGAACAAAATGGACAAATCAAACAGAAGGCAACAAATGAGAAACAAAAGGGCCAAAGACACTGTCACCATAAGAAATGTTCGCTATTTACTACTACTTAATATGAAATTATATAGTACAATAATGAATCATATAAACAAGCAATATAAACAAAAATAAATATAAAAATTTTAATAATCATTTTATATTTTATATAAATATCTGCGCAGTAACGACACACGAAATCATCGGAGACAGCGCTAAAGCGGTATCTGGAGAAAAGATCTGAGGGAGGCACACAGGATGAACTCTGGGGAATAACAAGCTAAATCTCCAACTCAAGAAGCTGAATAAGAACAACAGAATAAGCCAATGCAGAAAAGATAAAATAAAGATAAAATTAGTAAAGTAAACTGTGGTGAGTCTCTGAAGAAAAGCTGAGGTACAAAAAAATTCCTGAAGTCATAACCTGATGGTAAGTCCGGCCATGAAATGGCCATGGAGAGATCAGCAGCTTCTCTCTAAGAAATAACAGGCCCAACTGCACGGCAAGGGGCTTTCCCACTCGCGGTGACAGAAGCCAGCTGAGATGCTGCAGGATACACTTGAGGAAACGCAGAACCACGATGGGAAACACGTCGTGAAGGGACAGGAAACAGGACCTGAGTAAACAGAAGGACACACCCCACGGGTCAAAAAACAGCGAGCGGCACAAAACTCCAGATAAAAAGTAACCCCCGGAGGTTTGGGGGTTTTGTTTTTGGAACCGGACAAAATTACTCTAAGAAAGTCAGAGGAAAGAGCCAAGAATGCTCCAAGAAGACCTTTTAAGGGGAGAGTGAACCTACTGCTGACGACGCGCAGGACAAAGGCACGCGGTTCACGGCAGCGCGGTGCACACGCCTGTGCTCCAAGTCCGACCTGCACGCTACAAGGATAACGTCCACGTTTCCTACAGGATGACTTAAGGGGACAGTTTCTAAAAGGCAATACGACACAGAAATAAGAAGGGTCCGTAAATACAGACAGCACACCCGAGTCTCCAAAAATCCATACATTACACACGGAAAATTTCAGGTTATCATGTAACTGCCGTTCAGACAGTGGAGAAGGTTGGACACTTCCATGAATAGTTCAGGGCAACAACGAGCGATGTGGGCGAAGGCAGTGACGAATGTCGGCTTCACGTCTTTACTCCAGGATCAGTTCCTTTGGCCCAAAGACTACCTGTTCGTGTGTGTGTGTGCTCAGGGCCGGCATGACGGACGTATTGATGAAGACAGCCCCTTCGCTGTACACAACTTGCTGAGTCTGTAGATAAGCATATACCTGTGAAACCATCACCACAGTCAAGGTACTAAAGATGTCCACCCCCTCCACCTGTCCGCTGCTGCCCCTTTGGGTTCTGTTGTTGGGTTTTGTCGTTCACTTGGTTTGGTTAGGTTGGTTTGGCTTGTTTTTTGTTATTGCTTTGTTTTCTGATAAGAGCCCTTCACATGAGACGCACCTCCCCGAGCAATTTTTAAGTGCACGGTACTGAGGTGTTAACTAGAGAGGGGGACAGCTGTGGCCAGGGCCTGGGGGCTGGGGACACGGGGAGCTGTGGCTCTGCAGGTGTAAAGTTTCAGTTTTGCAAAAGGAGCAAGTTCTAGAGATTTACTTAAGTTTTTCAGCGAAAGCATGATAGCTCTTAAGGAGGTGTAGATTGTCATGATAAACGAGAAATGGCTAACACGGTTACCACTGTGTGTAGACACAGCCGGGCCCAGTAAGGGGGCACTGACAACGCTGACCAGAGAGAGAAGCTCGGCAAAACGCTGTAAAGCGCAGTTTCGGGTGAAAATCGTGGGGAATGTGCACAGCACCTACACATTCGGTGTTAAGGAAACGTCCGAAGAACTCGTCTGCATCTTGTTTCTTTACATTTGACTGACCCAAAAGGAAAATCTCTGGGATATAAACAGGTTACTGAGAGAAGAAATACAACATAGCTACGAAACAACCCCAAGTAAATAAATGCCAGTCGTGGCCCACGTTCCGGTGCAGAGCTGCAAAGGCTTACCCACGTATTGCCATCCAGTGCCCAGCACAGTACGGGCCAGGGGCACTCGGGCCTCTGCGGGGACGGCATGTCGGTACAGCCCTGACAAGGACAACTCGGCCAGACTCCTCACCAGGTAAAGTGCATGCGCTGTGGCCCAGCACGGTCCCACGTGGGACACTTAACCTTGCCATGCACTCACTCGATTGCACAGGGATTCTCTCTGTGTGTCTCTATGTCTGTCTCTCTAACACACACGCACGCACACGCACGCACACGTACACACACAGACACACGCGCACACACAATGCGCACACACACATATATACACACAGACACACGCGCGCACGCACACACACGCACACACACACGCACGCACACACACGCACGCACACACGCACACGCACACACGCACACGCACACACAGTGTTTATTCCAGATAAAGTACAGAGAAAGTTTTCTGTGGTAAAGCCCCGCTCTTCGCTGTCTATGTGCATCATTTTAATTCTCTCGACAGCTGCATGACACGGGTTTCTTTCATTCCAATTTTACAGGTGAGGAGACCGGTTCAGAGAGGGTCGGCAGCGTGGGCGACCAGTGCTTAAGCTAGGAGGTGAACCGAGGCCCTCATTCCAGAGCTTTTGTTCGAAAGCACCTATTCCCTGAGAACAAGTTAAATGAAGTATATTTTGGAATACCAAGCAGGATTAATTTTCATCTGCTTGAACGTACACGTCCAAGTGAAGAAAGCGTCGTCCAGGACCTGCTAGGAGGAAGGAGGCAGGGCACAGGGCGCACACACCGTAGTTCGTCCTGCGCACGCGCCAGGCCACGCCGGCCGGCGGACACCAGAAAGGCGGCGTCAGTCCCACCGCCTCCGGGGACAGGGATGGCCGGGGCAACGCGCTGGGGGCGGGGCACCTGACATATTTTGTACTTGTTGCTTCCTTTAATAATGAGCGTGTCTTTCTTTTATAATACATTAAAAAGGTACTAATTTTGAAATAAAGAATAAACATTTCCTGGACACTTCCCCAGGATATGAGTTTGTCCCAGAGGCCCACGCCCGGATCAGGAGGGCTGGCAACGTCCTGACAATGGGATTGCTAGAAAGAGAGGAAAAAATGACTTCAAGATGTGCTGTTTCCTCACAAACAAGGGGCAGTCGGGGCCGAACAGCGGGGGTGACGGCGCCATGTCCCCGTGGTGTTTCTTTCCATCAGAAAGGGACAAACGGCCCTGGGGAAGCGGCGCGCTGCGAGGGCTCCCGCTGCGCACTCGGGCCATTGTCACCATCACTCCGCAGCACCAGGCATGTGCCCACAGCTCAGGGAACAAGAGGCAGCGCCGCCTACCCGTAAAGGGCCCGGGCGTCTCCTGTTTTCCTGCTTGGCACCATCCCCGCCCCCTGGGGGGACTCTACAGCTGAAGTCGAGCCTACAGGAAGACGGGCAAAAACTGCAAGGGGAGGTTCCTGGGACTCAGCCGCCCCTCGCTGGGGGGGGATCAGACTAGAGACCTCTCGGAGGCGAAAGGGGACATGCTTTCGGTACAACGCCCAAGCCGATCTGCTGGGGCACTTCTGCCAAGGAGATCAGAACCTCATCACGTGGGGCTGGTGAGCGTATTGGCTACGTTTCAAGGCCACGTTCCTCCCCTAAGCGCCGGCCACACGGTCATCGGCCTGTTTGTGAGTTTCCATTGTGGATAATTACAGAACAAACCCCCCTCGGTTAGGGAAGATATACAACTCCTTATAGGAGAGCTGTAGATGTTCTTAACAGTGTACAGACACAGAGATTAAATTTCAGAGGGAGATTTATTTTGTGCTATTGTCCCTGTTATTCACCAGAGGACTGTGCAATGCAAGTAATCTGATCAGAATAATGCATAGCGACATATTTCAGAAAACCAATAATTGCGGTCACACGGAGCTCTGCAAGGTGCCAAAATAAAGTCCGGGATCACTCTCACCCTTTCCCCCCAATTCCTTAATCACAGCTCCACGAGATGGTGCAGCGTTGTCCATTACAGACTCCGGCTGGCGGAAACCACGACCGGACTTCTGGAGATTTATTGTAAGTTGAGATCTATGGCACTTCTCTAGACCCAAAATCAAAATGATATTTTATAGACAAGCCTGAGCAAGATTTTACAGCTTTTATATCATAAGGATTCCTTGTCCTTGGCTAGGGACTGCAGGTTGTCTTTTTTATTATGTTATGAAGCAGCTAAGCCAAACAATAGAAAAATTACTAAAACTACCTGTATTTAAATTCTACTAACTTCTTTAACCTTTGACCTACCTACATAAAAGGCAATCTTTCAAGAACAAGTCCCAAACAAAATCATCGCCTCTCTGCTTTCCCCAAACCCTTATGGGATAAGGGGAATCTATAACGAGATCCCTTCAACCATTTTTTATTTCGTTCATATTTGCAATGATTTTATAACAGGCGCCAGCCTGCCTCCCACACATTATCGCAACCAGTGCATCCTGGGATTAAAAACCATTCAGGGCCCGAGTCTTAAGCGCCGTCCCCACACTGCAGTGCAATGAACGGTATGCATTGTTTCCTTTTATTGTCGCTTCACTGGTTCCACCCAGGAGCTGGGTGTCTGACCCTTGTTTCTAAGCAGAGGATCCACCTGCCTACCAGCATGGAGAGTGGCATCAAACAAGATTGCAAAGGGGGCAGGGAAGTAAATGCATGAGCCCTCAATGGCCACCGTCCCGTTCTATCACGAAACAGCATGCACCAGATTCCCCTCTGTTCCTGGGGACATTTCTTCACAAACATGGACTGGTGTCTAAACTGCCCGAGAACAAATATGGTGAGTGGCTGAAAAGTCGCAGGAAGAGTCAGTATGAATCTTCAGGTTATCTGTGAACATGGGAATTGGGTAGTTTAGGGAAATGAATGCCTTCTGAGCCCCAGATTGCTATGAATATTAATTTAGCCCATCTTTGTAATAAACAACATTAGCACCTTATATTTATATAGTGTTTTACCTCTGTTGAATTATTTCTGCTTCTTAACCATGTGAACCAGGTAGATATTACAATCATCACTTAAAATGATAAAATTGAAGCTTTGCAAAAATATTGGCTACATTCCTATTAAAATTAGAAACAAAACAAAGATGTCTATTATCACTCTGACTCTTAAACATCATTCTGTAGTTTCCCAATTCAGTGACATGTGAAATAAAGAAAAATGAACTAGTCTAAGGGACAAGATCATTCTTTGCTAGTAATATACCATGTACATAGAAATCTTTAGAATTAATTTGAATATTAAGTAAAGTAACCAGGAAAAAAGTTATATATAGAAAAGTTAATTCCTAAGTTATTAGAAAACAGAATGGGAGAAAATCACTTTCATAACACCAAACAAGAACATAGAATACAAGGACAAATCCTAACAGAAAGTGTACAGAATTTGCAACATGAAAACCACAAATATTTCCTAAGAGACATTACCACATTTTTATAGAAATAAAACATGGCTATTGATAGGCAGACTGAATATTGTGAAAATAAACAGTTGTCCCAATTAAGTTAAAGGAGAAAAGCAAATGCAATCCTCACCCCAGTGGATGTTGTCATGGCACCTGACAGAACATTCTAAAATCTACTTCCAAAAGAAAGAGGTGTTGGAGAAGGGGGAGAGCAGGAGGGGGCCGTTCCCCTCACGAAGTCTCATTAACCGTGGACTTTCTCATTTAAAGGAAGAATTACGAACCCTGGGAAAGGGAGGAGTATACAAACAGACATTTAATAAACAGTGTTAGGGGAAAATGCCCAGGTGCTTAAAAAAACCTGGCAAGTTACAGACACACCTCACATGATGGAACAAAATGAATTCCAGATGGATAAAAATACCCGAGTCAGTAAATAAAATATAAATATGCAAATTTAAAAAGTAAGACTATTTTTACATTCCATAAGGGAAGAATCATGTCTGCCTTTTTGAAAGAATGAAAGAAAGAATGAATGAATGAATGAATTAATTAATTAATTAATGAAAAAAATGATAGAATATATGGAAATGTCAGCTGTGGTACACATACACAATGGAATATTACTCAACTATAAGAAAAGATGATATGCTCCCATTTGCAACAACATGGATGGACCTAGAGACCATCATGCTAAGCGAAATCACCCAGACAGAAAAAACCAGAACCGTATGACCTCACTCCTATGTGGAATATAAAACTGAAAGCAACAAAGAAACAAAACTCACGAACACAGTCAATAATTCAGTGGTGACCTGAGGACAAGGTAGGGGTAGGAGGGGAGTCAAGTACGCGGTCATGGAAGGACACAGACAATGCGCTGTAGGATGGTACACCTGGGACCTATGTAATGTCTGCTAACCAATGTCATCTGAATAAAATGAACAATAAAGAAGAACCACTTTAGCCAACCCCCCCCCCCGCCAAAAAAAAGTACCCTTATCAATAGGTCAAAATAGGAAGGAAATTCTGAAAAAAACAGAGCACCAGGAAATTGATCAATGGCAAATCCCAACGAGGTAAAGTGCCAGCAACTCCAAACAGACAAAAAGGGCCTTCGGGAAATGAGTGTCCCGGGAAACCATCGCAGCACCCCACAATCGGAGGGGTACAGAGAACCACTCCTGGACAGTCCCCAGAAATCGTTTAAGGGCTGGTCTCCTCGGTGCCCCACCAAGCCACACCTCCCAGTGCTTACCTCCTTGTACAGGGGTCCCCACACCCAGGCTGGGAAGCCCGTGACTTGCATTAAAGGCAGACTGTGGGGTCAGATGAGCTCAGGATGGGATCTATGGCCAGAGGAGCTGGCAGTTGCCTGGGTAACAGACCACTGCCCGGACACTGAGGGAGCAGCTCACAGTCCTGGAGGGACGTCGGCTGGCAAGTCCCATGCTGCACCACCTGTGCAGACTTCAGGACCAGGGCTTCCGAGATCAGAACTTGCATTGACTGCCAAGGGGACAGAGGTGACTCAGCCCAGTCACCGACAGCATTTGGCTTACCATTCCAGCTATGAAATGAATTAGGAATCGCCCTCATTGGACGCAAAGACCAGGAAAATGCAGCGCCAGTACTCAGGGTCGGGGGACGAGTAAGAATGCGAACCCAAGAGAGATTTCGGTCAGACAAGCACACTCGGAGAGGTCGGAAAGTGTTGGAAGAATTTAAAACAGGCTCTCAGACAATTTATGAAGCTTAGAAACATGCCTTGCAGTGTGGAAAAGCTCAGCAAAAAGAATAGCCAAAGCTGAAGTCAGGTTGGGAAGGCACAAGATGGAGTGAGTCTCCCCAAACTCAAGCCAGAAGAACAGAGCTGAAAGGAAAATGTAAAAGATAACAAGGACTGACTCAGAAGTCCCCATGGTCACCTAAAGGAGTTTGCAGGAGAAAATGGAGATAAGGGAGGGGAGAAAATAAAGCGTTAATGAAGTAACTCTAACTCCCCTGTGTGGAAAGGCATCTTGAATTTTTCACTTTCTTTCATTTTGTCTCATTGAAAGGGCTGCTCAAGTGCTGTACAAAAAGAATGGAATATGATCCTTTCCTGGATTCATCCTCGAAGTGTCCAGAGAGAAAGGGCAAATTATCTCCGAAAAACAGAACACCAGATTGATGTCAGCTGTCTGAGCCTCAGAGACAGGTCCCAGGAGACAAGGGAGCCATGTTTTAAAGACAAGGAAGAACACTTTCCTACCTAGGATTTTATACCTAGCCTAAGTATCCATCACGTGCGAGGCAAAATAAGGGCACTCACGCTCAGTGACTTCGAACATCTGTGGCCTTTTAGAAGTTACTTGAACATTTACACTTGAAAATTTGAAAAAGAAATCTAACAAATACAATAGTAAATATATGGACTGATAGTGAGAAAAATAACCAAAAAGATGCAATTTTTGAAATGAATTGTCTTTATAATATAGCCATAGTTGGTGTGATTTTTAAAAAGTAAAAGCATAATGCAAATAATAATAATATGGAACCATGAGACACTCTAAAATACATCAATAAAGCATAGGAGATGGAGGAATAAAGATCCTTAGTGTCTTGTCATATTTGAGGAGGCTGAAACTTAGTATCAGACCAAAAAAAAAAAAAAATCAAGACAGAAAGGGCATTTAAGACAAGGAATTACATTTTACATAAAAGTACATTCCTTTTGGTTGATAGTATAAGGCCCCATACACTGAACAACATAACATCAGAATATATAAAACAGCATATGTAATATAATAATGTATAAGACAGAATATATAAAATATATAATACATAATATATAAAAAGAAAATAAAAACAGAACTAGCCTTTTTATAGACACAGAGTGAGATTTTAAGGTACCTTTTTAAAAATTACAAAATGAAAAATGAATAAAGATGTCTTCTCACTAGTTTAAAATATCAGGTATAAAGAGAGCTTTGACCACAACAAATGAAGGATCTATGTGTTTTTTAAGCACTCATGAATATTTATTTTACAAATATGCCCAAGGTTTAGTGCATGAAGAAACTTCAATAAGATTCCACAAAAGTAGAAATCACAGAAACCATTTCTCTGAATGCAAAGCAATAAAACTGGAAACCAAGAACCAAAGGATAGTCCCAAAATGTGCCTCTATACACAAACGTGGACAGAATCTCTAAGTAATATATGAATGCAAAAGAAAATGAAACCGAAATTACAAATGCTCACTCTGAGCGCATTCCGTATTCAAACCTGTGGGCAGGGATGGGCAAAGCAGTCTTTGGAGGAAAAGTTAGAGCTTCGGTGCATTTTCAGAAAATAATCAAGACTAAAAGTAAATTAACTAAGCATTTAATTTAAGAATTTAGAAAGATAGCAAAAAATGTCAAGTAAATATGAAGAAACAGTTCACTCCAAAAACAGAAGCTGCCACTTATAGCATTTATTTGGACCAACCCCTCCACAGACACCAAACAAGTAAAAATAATTGATAGTTTTAATCCTCCTCAATGAGAAGTTGTCACTGTTATGAGCAAATACTATCCAAAGTCTGAGGAAGGAGTGGATTCAGAGAGGTGGACATTGGGGTTACTTTTCCCTGAAGAGGTTTGACAGCTGGGTGGCCCCGCAGGGGAAGTGGGGTAGATATCAAGGCCCCATCCATGGTGGGGGTGTAACTGCAAATCAGTGTGGTAATATTTAGTAAATTCAAATACAAACAGCGCCCCTGGACCCAGCAATTCTACTGACAGGTGCAGGCCCTCGAGAAGTTTGTCCCCAGGGATCTGAGCAAGAATACTATGCACGTGGTGCCATTTTTAGTCGCCTAAAGCTGAGACGGTCCACGTACCATCGACAGGAAAATGCATACACCACGCGCAGTCTTTACAGGAGAAGACTACTTAGTGGGAGAGTGAAGCAAGGACAGTGACCACCCCAACACGGGTCCGTGAGAGACGCAATGAGGGGAGAAAGAGCACATTCGACACGATTCCTACCCAGAAGCTCAGCTACAGCCACCAGGAAACACTGAAGCATCGTGTCTAGGGCCACAGCCCCAGCAAGGGCGTGATTATCCCAAGAGTCAGGGAAGTGGTTTCCTGTGGAGGGAGGGGTGTACAGGGGTTCTGGGTGCTGGAGATATTCCAATTACTGGCTTGTCAGTGTAAGTCCATCTTTATGGGTTTCTTTTCTTTTTTTTTTTTTTTTTTCATTTTTCTAATGCAAAAAGAAGGAAAAAGTTAAGCAGCAATTAAGATAGTACAAAATACATCAAAACACAGAGTAAAACTGAACAAGAGAAACAAGAGTTCTTAGAAAAGACCAAGAAAATAGCCAAGGCTTCTGAAGTCTGGTCAAGCAGGAAAAAGGAAGGAGATAAACTTAGAACCACAGATGACACATTCCCACTCAGAGCGCCGATGCCTAAGAAAGGCAGTGTGTAATTTTGGACCAACGTATTTTAAATGGTGGTTAAATGGGCAGCATTTTATAAAATTGTGAATGTTCCACAACTGACTAGAGAAATGTAGAGAACCAGAATATACGAATATCTACAAAAGAAAGCGTGCGACAACCAAACCTACGAACTCCCTTCCCACGAGCTCAGCCCAATCTTCCAGGCAGAGGGATTTCCTGTGCTATTTCAATTGTTCCCCTGGCTTAGTCTCCTCTTTATTAAGATTCATCGGCCAAACTCATTCCAGCCAAAAAATAAACAGACTAAGTTTAATGTCAGATTTTGCGAGGGAATTGCAATTGTATGTCTTTTCATCTCATCTACAGGACAGCATGCATTTTTATTCATTCCTTTTGGTCTCTTCCAGCTTTTTTATTTGTATATGTAACTTGTTTATTTCCATTTTGGGTGACAGAGGCACATAATGGTTTGATTTCTCTTCTGAGCTTCAGTTTAACTGTACCCCCAGCTTCTGAGAGCCTAAGTTTTCCTTAGAATAGTTCTAGAAAATCTGCAGTTTTGTTTATCTCCCCTTTGACCCAAGAGTTGTTTAATAGAGGGTTTTGTTTTTCCAGGTGGAAAAGCCTTTTTGTTTTTTTATTTTCTTATTAATTCCTAGTTTTATTGCATTTAGTTAGTGAGGGCGGTTTGTATTACTCACATTTTTTGGAATTTATTGAGGTTTTCTTTACAGCTTAATATATGACCTGTGTGTGTGGTGTGTGTGTGTGTGTGTGTGTGTGTGTGTGTGAGAGAGAGAGAGAGAGAGAGAGAGAGAGTGAGAGAGAGTATGTGTGTGTGTGTCTGTGTGTGTACTTGAAAAGAAATTATACCCTCTATTTTAGAGGAACAAAGTTGGAGATACATGCACAGCGTTGCCTTCGTTCCTGCCACTGCCCAGTTCCTCTACAGAACGAATAAGGTGGACTAGTGTTAGCCATGCTGCTTGGCTGCTGTCTCCATCCGTCTAAGGCTGCAAGAGGAAACGGTCCTACTATGGGCACCTGTCCACTCCTCCTGTCCTCGTGTGTCTCTGTGCATTTCTTCTTTCCTGTCCTGTGTTTTCTGTGACATGCAGTCAGTTCTGTGCAACCTAATGCACAGATGCTAATAATTTTTATGTCTTCACTGTGAGCTGTGGCCTTTAGGATTATAAAATATCCTTTTCTCCACTTAGAGCACATTGTCTTGAATTCTACCTTGTCTATTATCAAATTGCAACACCTGCCTTCTTTCTATTCGTATCTGCACCCTCACCAGTCTGTTACTTCTCCCTCAGTTACCTTGTATGGGGCATAGGTCTTGGCTACCACTTGGAGCTGCATTTTGCTGTGTGAGCCAATTAGACATTGTTTTCTTTTAATAAGTCAAACCCATCTATCTAGGTTTATTGATGTGCCAATGTGCCTAGCTTGGTTCTCTCATATTGTTTCATGTATACACACATATGTTTATATGCATGTGTGTAGGTATACATAGGTTATGTATGTTATGATATAGACACATGCTTATACAAAGTCTTTTGCTATGGGGTCTTTTTCTTTATTATTCTGGTATTATTTACCTAATTTTCGTAGGTTTATTGTGCTCTTTAGGAAAGCTTATATTTTTATTCTAGTGCTTCTCTTGTTACAAATATCTTCGCATAATTGCCTTAGTCTCTTCTTTAAGATTAATTGGCCAATCTCATTATACCCAAAAATAAATAGACAAAGTTGAATATCAGATTTTGCAAAGAGAATTGGGCCCTAAAGTATCTAGCTTAGATTTTTTAAAAACTGACTTACTGTATATAATGCATCCCCATGTATAATGCGCACCCTGTTTTTAGCCCAAACTTTCAGAGGAAAAAATCTTTTGTTTTAATTTTTTAATTCAAATTTTTGTTTATTTATACTTAAGTACTTGTTTTTTGTGTTATAAAGGAATTTTAGCATTTCTTTTTTAACAGGAAAGTTAATATAACAATTACAAAACACAAGAACAGATACAAGGTACAAGCAATTTTATGTATAAAACCTTTTATATACAATAAACCAATGATCGTATTCCAGGGTATTATATTACATATGGACATCGTTATTGATTTCTAGAGTTAGACTTTTAACTCATAAGCACAAGTAAAAGAATTAAAAACATTTATATAGATACTGAATTAGTACGACCCACGTATAATGCGCATCCTGATTTTTTCCTCACAAATTTGGGCTCCAACGTGCACATTATACACAGCAAAATATGGTTCCTCTTACACAGCAACAGTGATGCATACAAGGCTAGTACCATCCATGGGAAAAGGAAGAAAATTAAATCATGTTCCTGTGGCTAAATTTTTCCCAAAACCTGGTTTAAATTTGTTTTCAGTTTTGAAAACAGATACTAACTAATAACTAGTAACTCTGCCCCTTTCCTGTCCCTCTTCCTCACCACTAAATATCATAATTAGATGCAGCGATTAGCATGAATATGAAGGACTGCACTACTTGACTTATCAGTTGCAAGGGATACCTTATGCTTAGCTCGCGTGCATGTAGTCATAAGTGAGGTGTTCGTTGTACTTCCCTCTTTCTCCTTGCATTTGGTACATCATTCTGCGTTGGCTCTTACAATAAACACTCCACGAGGCTCCCTGGGGCCCTCCTCCAGGCTGCAGGAGCCTTCTCTCTCCCTTAGCACCCCTGCACCTGCTCTGCTCAGCTCTGCTTCCAGTTCCTGTCTTCCCTCGGAGGGAGGCTCCAGCCCCTGAAGGCGTCTGCTGGTCACTTCGGAGATGCCAAGGGCTAGTCTGCACCTGCACTTGTGTGCGATCACTTCTGCCCTCACCAGGACTCTGTGTCTGAGAGCTTCTCTCCATCTGGCCAGTGTGATTACACCTGCACATTCAGAGCCAGACGCTTGCTTTGCAGAATAGCTTCAGTTTCCACCAATCGTGGAGGCCCCACCTTGGACCCTCCGACCCTCGTCCTGCCAGCTGCCACCGAGCCCTCACTGCCTGGAAGGAGGTCACAGGTTTGGGTCACTGACCCACATTCTGAGGTTCAGCAGGAGTTTCCCTGTCACCTAGCTTTTGCTGTCTGCAGTTTCATGAACTCTATGACCCTATTTTGTTTACTTGTTTCCGAAAGCACCCAGGGGAGATTCAGATCACCCAGGCCACGACTGCAAGGCCACAGTCTGATAGACTGTCAGATGTCGATGAAATGGACTTTGCTTGAGGACAATTTCAACATTCCACAACTTAAGGAAGTCCAGGAAACACGTATAACAATCGCCACATTGAGTCTTCCATCCAGCATACACTATATCTCTTTTATTTGTCCAAGATTTATTTTTATCTCTCTCAGCAAAATTTTGTAGATTTCTTCTTTTTGTTCTCTATTACTCTTCCTAGTATTTTTCTAGATACCTTATATTCTGAGTTGCTTTTGTAAATAAGAATTTTTTCTCCACTGATTGAACTGATTATGGCTGATATGTAAGATGGCTATTAATTTATATATTTATTTAGGATCAACACAGTCTTATTTTATATTCCCTTGGCTGGATCAGATAAAAGATAAAATAGATTCTTAACACAAAGATAAAGATCGACCATGCCTATCTGTTGAAATGATATATCAATGGGGAATTTTAAGAATATGATTTTGATGACCAATATTTAAATCAAAATATCTTTTCTTTATTTTATGGTTTATGCTCATAATCTTCAGATAAATCACAGCTGATTTAATCAGTAGAATTTAATCAGGAGAACTATGTGAGGATTTGATCCACTAGTCTAAAATTTCTTTGAAAATGACATAATTCTTTGTAATAACACATTGCTCTTTGAGCAAGATCTTGTAAATGGCCCCTTTGGAGATGTTCTGAGAAATTGTATCTGTTTATAATCTGGTATAGGAATGTGCACAGAAGTTTGCATATTAGAAAAAGAAACTCTTTGGAAAACTCACTCTGCATAGCTTTGATGATTTCAAAAAATCTCTGTGAACAGAATAATGAAAACACACTTTGGACCATTTGAGCAACAGCCATCTGCTTAAATAGGAAAGATCCAAAAAAGATGTGTGTACTTCTGTCTTTTGCATCCCTACCCGACCTGAGCATCCGCCTGCCCTGAAAACGCTCCAGGGGGACAGACGTGGTCTCCCCGGAAGGCTTGTCAGCGTGGAAGA
Organism: Lyroderma lyra; assembly: GCA_004026885.1. NCBI lineage: Eukaryota > Metazoa > Chordata > Mammalia > Chiroptera > Megadermatidae > Lyroderma > Lyroderma lyra. Next base: position 20,851 of record PVJL010013389.1, read on the forward strand.
GCCTTTTCCAGGCAAAGAGGAAGACCGCTCTGGAGTGGGAGGAAGAAACAAAATTGGTGCTCCCATGAGCAAAGAGCAGAAGACGGGAGAGGTGACAACGGGACAGTCGTGGACCCCGGGAGTCCAAGTCAGACAGCAACACCCCTCTCTGCCCAGGCCCCGCCCCCTGTGTGGGCGGAGCCACGGTGGGAACCTGCACCTCCCCTTAGGTTAAAGCCATCTAACCTTGAATCCCAGACCCTCCTTTACCCTCACTAACCACGTGGTAGACAGCTCGTTTCCTCAATTATAAACTCAAAGGTTCGGACCAGGTTGAGCACGCGTGGCTCACGTCAGCTCCGACACTCCCCGAGCCTCTGACGTCTGCAGCGGAAGGTCATGTATTCAAATCCGCCCACTCGGGGGCTAGGTACTCAGCGCCAAGCACCACCCAGGCAGATGCGCACCAGCGGAAGGCGGCGGGGGCACCTGAAAATGGACACAAGTTTTCTTCTTGGGGTGATAAAAGTGTTCTGAAATTAGATGATGATGTCACAACTACGTAAATATACCAAGGAAAGTGAATCGGGCATTTCACTGGGTGAATTCTACAGTACCTAAATTACACCTCACAGAAGCCACTTAAAAAAAACAGGTGAACTAGCGTCCACAACGCTCACAGAAAGGTGAACAAGGTGGGGTGGCAAAGGACGTCCACCTCCCCGGGACCCAGAGCAAGCTGAGGAGGGCCCGCAGGTCCCGATGCGGCAGTGACTGGGGATGGCACAAACGTCTCTCTCCCTCGGTACGTCAAGGCCAGCACGGACCGTGGCTGGTAAGTAAAAGGCGACATTGTCACTGGGGCAGCCTCTGTCCTGGCTGGCAGCCATCCAAGGGACTGTCCACACAGAGAGGCGGTCCCTGCCCTCTGCTTCCTTCCCAGGTCCCCTAGGAACACGATGCCAGGAAGGGAAGCCTGTGACAGCGAGCGTACACAGGAGTCCCACGACGGCGACTCATTACGACGTCTGCAATTATTGCGGATTTTGATTTTCATAATAACTCTTCATGGTTGTGTTGACCAGAGGGAAATCTGATTCCCAAGTGTGCTCTGTCAGATCCACCATCGTCTCCCGGGGAAAAATCAAATGAAAAGGCTTTTGAAAAGAGAGAAAGTTTACTCATTGGAAATTGGAAATGAATATTTATTGTCTGATCTCTGTCTAGATTAAAACCTTTTATTTAACACCGGTTGAAAGTGTAAATTGTTCGCATGTTTACATTTCAGTGACTTCTTTTCGCTAACGACTCCATTTTCTAGAGTGTTCCGTGGTAAGATAATGAAACGCTTCATCAGCTTGGAGTGGTAAGCAAGCGACTGACTTCCACTTTCTCAACGATGAATTGGAAGTGAGGTGACCCCTAAGAGTTCATTTCCTCAGTTCAATGCAACACACACGACAAACTTCCCACGTGCCACAGCGGCAGGGGCTGCCACGAGCCGTGAAAACACGCCCCAGGCCCCGCCGACGAGCGGCGCGACTGCGACACAAACGCTCTGCTCCCACGGGCACGAGTTTCGACACGATTCGTCTTTGCCAGGAGGGAGTACTTCTGGGGAAGAGAAGGCAGTGCCTGCTCCTCTCCGGACACGAACTCCTGCTGCGTGAGTGACTGGCTAAGTGTCCGCTCTACTCTTCCCTCTTAGGCGGTTACTTAACGTTACGAAGTTTCCATGGACGGCGGTTCATCGGTTTACAGGGCCCTAAGTTTACGGGACACTTGCACACGTGGTGCTTCATTGAAATGACGTGCTCTTTCTAGAAGTCTGGGGCAATCTTTGTACCTGAAAATAAATGAACATATGTATAGAAATTCAAAAATGTATAAAACAAATCTTTCCAGAACTTTCCATGAGAATGTTTTATAAATGCTTCAGTTGTGCCACGTTGTCTATACGTTTAAGTGCTAATAACCTATGACATTTTATACATTCCTCTATTTTTTGCCTGCAGTTCCACGGAGATGACAATGAACTGCTGTTGTGATGCCAAGCATAACCCTGGCCCCGAGGAACTCGAATGAATGCTGCCTTTAGAGTTATGCCAGGCGTTGTGCTTGCAGAGTTCAGACATCGCGCTTATTCTCAAAATATTTACACTCCAACGGGGAAAACAATACGTTCATAAAATGAAGACTAATAACACGGGCAGGGGGAGGAACGGCTGGCTGAGCGAAGGACAGAGAAAGCACGAGCAGAGGAGGAAGCAGCGTGGCCGGGTGAGCCCGGGCTGAGGAGCAGGTGCCCAGGCCAGGAGCAGGGCCGGCAGGCGGGAGGCCCAGCACGAGCAGGGAGCAAGAGGGGTAGAAAAGAATAAAGATGTCACACAGCCTGGGCTGGACTGTGACGAGCCATGAGTTACACTAGAGTCTTTAGCTGATCTTGTAGTTAATCAGGAGTCTGAAAAAGGAGGAGATTAACCTTTTTAAGCAGTATTTTAGCACTATTAATCTGACAATGATGTCTGGGACGCACTAAATGAGAAAGAAGTTTGGGTCGGAAAACCAGCTATGACAGCTTTCTAGTAATTTCAGGGCCAGGTGATGGAGACCTAAACTCGGGTGGCAGCATTCCAGGCGGGAAAGGAGACGAGGGCGCACCTTCCACGAAGAGGAGCCAGCCACCCACTGACTGGCGGGGCAAGGAGCCAAGCTGACTGAAGGTCCCCTCGCAGATGACCTGGAAATGAACGATGGCACCACTCACGGGCGCTGAGGGTCGGCTAGCCTGGATGGAATGAGGGGCGTGCTGAGGGCAAAGTGACAGCCTGACATCCAGGTCGGAAAGACGCGGCAGTGCTGTGCACACGCAGCAGAGTTCAAGGCAAGTCGGGACAGAGTGGCATCCCCAAAGTCATCCGCACAGAGGTGACAGCTGAGGACTCCCCGAGGGAGGGTGCAGCGTCTGAGCCCCATGTTTGCCCCCCACTTGGCCTTCTGAGCCTTTCCATCACATGACATCACAGGCGGAATGACCTTCCCAGAGTAAGACACTCTGCGTCATTCCCTAGCTTGTTAACGCGCAGCTTTTCGTCTAACAGGACACGCAAGGCACCGAGCTCCTGTCTCGTGACCCCCCGCGAAATACATTCAGCCAGCGTGGCTCGAACTGGAAACCTCTCTGGAACACGTAGCATCCTTGCAACCTGAGAAGAAAGCTCACCGTTCTGGGTAGAACCTTCTGTGCAAAGTGCTGATCCCAAACGGGCCCCGGGGAGATGCTCCTCGGGCCTGGGTGATGTGGTGCTGGTCCCTGAGCCCCCAGGAAGCCTCGCACCAGGGCTCCCCTAACTCCGTGGTCCGTGGTCCACGTCGTCCAGGTCGCACGTGCTGCCAGCGCTCAGGCCGCCGCTGAGACCCCTCAGGATCCACGGGAGCGCTCCCGTGTCCTAAACTTAGGACTGAGCACAGATGTCCCCACTGACTGGCCTGCATGTGCCCCCACCCCCCGTCCCACCATTGTCACTGGACACATGCAGGCACAAATGCAGACGACAGATGCCTTCATCCTGGCTTCCTGCAGAGCCCTGCTCGCCCGTGTCCCGAGTCCCCTGCACACTCACTGCACGCCCCCCGCCACCCAGGCCCTGACTCAGGGAAGCACCAGCACATCGTGTCCACAGCCTCATGGGCTCCCCGAGCCACTTCCGACTCTGGTGTCCCTGGCCCGATCGTGCTCTGCTGTTCGTGAGGCTACATCCTGTATTCGCTGTATTCCCCCAAGTGGCCTAGGATTTCTTTGCTTCAAAAGATGGTGTCTTACCCTGAGCCTGCGGAGCCCCAGCGCATCAGAGTGCGGGGGGCCCTGCCAGTTCCCTGCACTGGGCCATTTGATGACGACGTAGAGCTGCACCGGAGATGCACGCCCTGTAGCAGCATGGAGGACACCAGCCCTGCCTCAGGCCCTGTCCCCCATTTTCCTGAGGAAGTCAGGAAGGCCGAGCTCTCGGTGGCATGTCATTCACAGTGAAGGACTCGTTATTTTTGGACGAGAACAATCTCTAAAGATACAACTGCGTCCGTGGGGACCGGTCTTCATGTCCTTACACTGACCTGTTAAGTCACCACCGGGGTCACCCGCAGTGGCCGGCTTGGGAAAAGGGGCCTGGAGCCCCGTTCCGGGTCTTCGTCTGTGTCCCCTTCGTCCCCAGGGGCCATGGTTCCTGGGGCCCCAGGGTGCTACGCTGCCTCTCCCTGGACAGGAAGCCCCCTCCTGCCTTCCTGCCGGCAAGGGTGGCAGCAGGTCCTGATTTCCCAGGGGCACTCCTGTTTGTAGCAATCATGCCAGCAGCTTACAAATTGAGCCTCTTTCCCCCTCGAAGATGGCCAGTTCGGGTAATAAATTGGAAGGTGACTGTTTATAGCTCTTGTCGCCAAGAGTCAAACGCGTATGAGATCACTTGCCCACGAAACTCGCAGTGGACGCCCTCTCTCCCGGCAGGCCAGCACCCCACCTCGGCCCCAGTTCTGACAGGAAGCACGGGCCAGAGCTGGGCCTGCTCATTCGCGCCCACAGACCCCCTTGGCCGTGGCTCTCGGTCGGCCTGACTCACCGGGAAGACAGAACCTGGTCACGAACCACGGCTCTGTGTCCCCGAACCTGCAGACGTGCAGTCCCGTGCCGTGACTTCTGGGATGCTGGGGCTCGTGCTGGCGCCCAGGCTTCATGCTGGGCTGGGACGCTCCCCCTGCACAGTGCTTCCTCTCCCCCTCACCCCCTCTGCGCCCACAAAGTCACAATTTGCTTGACAAATGGGTTGTCCACTCGTTTAACGAATATTTCCTGGACCCCAACTGAACTGCGTAACACTGGCATCGAACTCACAGTAAAGACGGACGAGGCCCCCTTTCTCATGCAGCACCACGCCGCAGGGGAAATGTCCTTCAACTAAGGGACGCTACAGCCCAAAGGTGACGGCACTACGAGCAACAGCCCGCAGCTGTTTGAGGGGCCGCGTCGCCTGCGCCGTGGCGGGGGCGGGCGTTAGGGACGTGACGAGCGCGTAGCGGCGGACCCGGAGCGCAGGCCGGCCGTGGAAGGCCTCGCACATACGGGGGCGGCGGAGATGGGGACAGGGCACGGACCTGAGAGGCCCCGTGAGAGCAGAGGAGCGCACGCAAGGGCGCCCCCCACACGCAGTCGCAGACGAGGCCCTGGTGGCAGGCCACGCCGGGGGTGCTGGGGGCGGGGGCCAGCAGGTGGCAGTGCGGATGGCCGAACACACAAAGCGGACACGTGCAGGGTGGGGGGAGCCGTCCCGCTGGTGAGGCCCGTCGGGAGCATCTGCAGAGAGCAAAGGGGACACAGGCACCTTCTGTGTCCGATGTCCGGGCGAGAAGAGCGAGCCAGCGAGGGGGCCCAGAAGAGGGAGGTCCTGGTGGAGCGCTGAAGAAGAGTGGGGCCACCGGCGTCCCCTGGGCATCCCCTGGGCGTCCCCTGGGCGGAGTCGGCGACAGAGCGCTGCGGCGGCGACGGAGGTGCCAGTCAACCAGGATGTGAGCGAGGTCCCAAGAGCGGCTGTCAAGGGGACAGGGCTACAGCACCTGCTGGAACAGAGCGTGGGGGCCCAGTTTGATTCTAATAAGTGGCTGCGCATGGGGAGGGGTCTTTTAAACGGGAGGAAGCAGAGTGTACTTGAGTGTTGGTGGGGAGGGTCTAGCATACACAAGGGAGTTGGGAAGACTAGACAACAGGGACTAATTACATGCTTTTACTAAGGAAGTAGAAAGGATGTGGCCCAGAGCCTTGGATGGGGCGATGCTTCCTAATGCCCCCACTACGGCGGGCCGGGGGCCGGGGGCCGGGGTCGGGGCTGCGACAGTGGCGGAGAAGCCGGCTTCATGATCTTCACTTGCTCTCACGTTTTCGGCTACTCTGTACACATTCAGAGTTTTTTCCCCACTGACCAAGGCTGTTCTGGTCACGACACGGTCATTTGCATCACACCTTGTAAAACGGTGTTCAGTACTTTATCTCGTTCGATGCAATGTCTCGGAAAAGCAGCCTAGGCCTCCGACGCAGCCCGCCGTCCTGCCTTGGCACACGGCTGCAAACACGGTAAAAGCAGGCAGTCGGTTCCTCTACACTCTGAAAACCCTAGTTTTCTTCCACCATGTCATTCCGCTGTGACATATATTCATGAGCACGTGCAAATAACAAAACAGAGCACAGTGATTAGGGGAGTGGGTCTATCAGATAAACGTGGGGGACATCCTGTTACCAAAGGGACTATCAGTCACAGGGGCCGGGCCATTGGAACAGGGCCCCCGGGAGGGCCCAGGGAGGGAAACTTTGCTGCAAGCTGACGTGGAGGCAGAACAGCCCTTTACTTCCAAGTATCTGTCACCAGCATTCAGTGACACTAAACAAAAGTGATTATTGTGTTCTGTTTTGTCTCCGCTTTAGAAAACTATTTATGCAGCATTTTTCTACATCCAAACGCAGTTTGGATAGTTAATGCTAATCTGTATCTCAGAATAAATAGTATTTCAACCAGTAAACAATGCATAAAGATGTATACGTTGTGTTATTTATATGTGTGCATTAAACTTTTTTTTTAATGAACAAGTTTCTTCCAGTAGAAACAAGCACTCGTTTTGGTGTGTTTTTTAATGTTTCTGAGCAAACACTCTTTTGATCTCGACCGTTGGGTTGATCTGCTAAATATCAGCAAATCTCTTAATTAATAAGACATCGCACTTTGTTGTGACTTCAGTGTTGTGCCTGTGGGTGAGTTAGGTGGTTTGGGTTATTTTTAATTAACTGAGAGGACTTAATGTAAAATAAATTAAAGGCAGCACCCACAATGGCAGAGTAGTATGTTTGTCTGGCTTCTCATTAGACACAGTGACTTTGTAAGGAGGAAACTAAACTCTTCACTCTGCACATGTGACAAAGCAGTCACCTTGTCACATTGTCCTTACTCTTGTCCTTCTGGGAATAAACAGATTCACTGTGCACAATAAGTAAACCAGCATCTTACCCTCCTGTGCACCCTTGCTTTTTCATTTAGAAGAATCTTGAAAAACACGAAGCAGCAGGATTTTGGCACACTCTTCAGAATGCACATAAATAAATCTTTTTCAGCAAATCTCCAAGGGTTTTAGGCAAAACTTTGTGAATGCCAGACCAGAAAGCTAAAAACAATTTCGGGTTTGTTTGTTGAGCCAAAAAAGTAGATATCATGTCCAAAGTACAATTTAAAGCATTTTTTTTTTTTGTATTAAAGAACTCAGTAATGTGCATTTCCAGCTCAAGAATCTGTTGGCCGAGCCTCCCAGGCACGCGTGCTTCTCCAAGTTTTAACTCTGAGCAGCGAGAGCCGAGCAGAAGGGCTCTGGGACACATGGCCGCTGCGGGAGAGCCTCTCCGACTGAAGAAATGGGCTGGGCACCCGAAAACAACTGCCAAGTACATAATTTTGTCGTTCCCCCAAATTCTCAGGACCTCTGCCTTCCCATTAGCAAGAATAAGCTTTCGTGTGGGACGGCACGCTGCCCATAGTATGTGCTCAATAAATATTTGTTGAACAAGACACTAGAAAAACCCGAGCTCACAAGTTGTGCCTGCCGTCACTGCGGTATGAGCGGCACGCAGAAGGACTTGGGGTGTCAGGTTCACTGCCTGACGTGTTTGGAGAAACGGTACTTGAGGATTTGCTAAGAGGCAGCTCCTACGTTAAGTGCGCTTGCCTTTCAGGGTTCATCTGTTTCTCGGTCTGTAAGAAAAGCACAAGATGCTGTACAAGGGATTTGAACGTGGAAAGAAAAGAGCTGTAACAGAGAGCACGAGAACCCCGTGAGCCCCGAGGAAGCTCTTCTTGCTCCGGCGCCACGGTTGCCCGGAACCCCCTTTTCGGGCCCCCACACCTTCTAACCCGCGTCCAGACCGCCTCTCGTGAGGTCGGACCTTCCTGCACGAAGCGGGGTTCATCTCCACATGCTGCACTGCCAGGTCCGAGGTACCACGCACAATGGTCACACCCGGAAGGCACTCGGCAGACCCCTGCCTGCCCAGTAAACAATCTCATTATTCTCATTTTCCACGCGCACGAGCCAGCACTGTAGGTAGAAATGCACCAACAGGCCCAACAAATGGGTTTCAGCGTTTCCCTCAGAGCGCCTAGGAGAATGGAGGCATTCGCACCAACACCTGAAAGCCACTGAGGATGTTTACAAAAACCAGCAAAGATCTCCCCCGCGTGTCTGGGTAACCGTCCACATCTGTCCGCTTGGGTCTGCGCTGGAACATCTGGTGTTCTGCCCTGGGCCTCGCTGTGGCTGGACCGGAGCCACGTCAGAACCTGGAAGCAGCGCCTAATGCTTTCTAATGACCTATTTTTCCTTCAAATGGAAATAAACTTGAGCGGAAGGAAGCTCGGCAGTGACTCGTGTTGTGCACTGGTCTGATCATTCATTTCAGCCCAATTTCACCAGTTTCATTTTACTTACATCAAAGAAAGTTTTGATGATTTATGGAGAAAGACAACACACAACAAACTGACTGATTTCGTTTCAGTTTCATTACTGTTAGATTGAGTCTCGATCACAATTTGTAGGGCACTGTCATCATCTGTCCCAAGCTGTTCCCCCCTCCCCTCTGGCCCCTCTCCGCACTCCAGCCACACTCAGCTTCCTCAATGTGCCCTCTCCTCTCCCACCCTTGAACACGGGCCACATGGGTTCTTTGCCTAAACACTGCCCCCACCAACCACTGCATAGTGCAACCTCCACTGACTTTAGAGCTCAACTCAAAGGCCACTGGCTCTGACAAACTAGTCCTGACAGCTACTGAAGGTCAAATTCTTCTGTTACACATCCTTGTAAAAGCATTCATTTCTCTTATCTTACAGCACTTGTTTTTTAGCTTATATCATGCATATGTTACTACAATTATTTGACCAACATCTATCAACACCAACACCCTCAATGCCTTCACAAAAGTAGAGATCATGCTTGGTTTTGCCCACAAAGGACATTTTTAAACATGTGTTGGTTGTACACCTGGAACCTATGTAATTTTTGCTAACCAATGTCACCCCAATAAATTTAACAATAAAATAAAATGTATTATAATTTAAAAAAATGTGTTGAATTAATGCACAATGAAGGAATAAATTAATGGACAATATATCCCATAACCTACTTTGTCTTCTAGAAGGCTTACTTTCTCATTCATCACAATAAATTTCATACCTTCTCTTCTCTCGTCAAGTTTATGACACTGGTTACTCCATCCTGATGACCTTACCCCAAGCTATACGGAGAACACAGGAGCCAAACTCAAACTATGTTTTCTTCTCACCCCCAAATTTGCAATCCAGTACACTTTGCTCCCACCTTTCCCTCAAAACAGGTGGAATAAATAGCACAGCAAAGTGGCAGACCGAAATCCAACCACATAATAGTTACATTAAATGTAAATGGACTAAAAACTCCAACTAAAAAGCAAGTAGTATAAGAATGAGAATGAAAAAGCACCAAGAATGAACTATATTATGTCTAGCATAGATGCACTGTAAATACAAAGACACATACGGGTGAAAGTAAAATTAGGAAAATATATACCATACAAACAGTAAACATAAAAAAAGATGAACTGACAAATATGAAAAGCAAAATATAATTTACTGCATGTGACTTTCTAACAATCAGCAAATAGACTTTAAGAAAATTACTATTACCAGAGATTAAGGGTGACATTTCATAATGATCAGTGTCATCACATCAGGAAAACAGCACAACTAGAAATGTGTGTGCCCTCAATCACTGCACTTCAAAATTCATGAAACAAAACCGACAGATAAAAGAGAGAAACAGGCAAATCAACAATCATAGTTGGAGATACAACAACCTCCTATTGGCAATCCATAGAACTATTAAATAGAACACGTAAATCTCAACACATGTAGACTGTGGATGGACATTTATGAACAGTATACTGAATAGCACCAGAATTTTCAACTGCATGTAGAATTTTCATTATGATAGAATATATACTGGGGTACAAGCAAGTCCCAATAAATATGAAAAGATGAAACTCATATGTAGTATTTTTCTAACCACATGGAATTAAATTCAAAATATATAACAGTGAGATAGCTTTTAAAAGCTCCAAATACTTGGAAATTAAAAAGTGTACTTTTTCATAACCTATGGATCAAGGGAGAAATCAAAGGAGAAATTAGAAAATCTTTCAACTAAGGGATAATGAAAATACAACATATCAAATTTAGGGTTTATGGCCAGAGCAGGATGTTTATAGATTTAAATACTGATAGTAGAAAGGTTTTGAAAAGGGGGTTTAATAATCCAAGTTCCTATGTTTAACCTAAAATTAAGTTAAAAATAAGGAAGTGCTAAAAATAGGAGCAAAAATCAATAAAATTAAAATATAAATTACAATAGAGAGGATTAAAGTTAAAAGTTGGTTCTTTGAAAGATTAGTAAAATTGATAAACCTATCACAAGAGTGATCAAGGAAAAAAGAGAGAAAAAACAACTTACCCTTATCAAGAATAAAATAATCAACATGATAAAAATCCTATAAACATCAAAGGAATAAGGAGAAAATGGTATAAACATTTTTGTCAACACTGAAACTAACACTAAATGAAACAGAAATTCTAAAGACTCTATTTTAATCAAATAAATTGAATTTATACTACCAGAACTCCCTAAAATGAAAACAAGACAAAGATATTCAAAGTAAATTATAGACCAATATCCTTCATCAATAAGGACGAAAAATTCTTAACAAAATTTTAGCAAGTTGAATATAGTATTACATAAATTAATAATATATTGTGACCTTCTGGGGTTTATGCCAGAAAGAGAAGGTTGTTTTAACATTTGGAAATCAATAAAAATGTAATTAACCATGCTAACAGAATAAAAAAGGAGCATTGTGGTCATCGCAAGCATGCCAAAAAACATCTGACAAGATCCAACTCATACTGTTGATGAAAACTCTCAGCAAACAAGAGATAAAAGAGACCTTCCTCAATGCGACAAAGGACATCTATGAAAAACATACAGCTAGCATCACACTCAGTGAGGACAGACTGAATGTCTTCCTGCTAAGGTGGGAATGACACACCTTGCCAGTTCTAGTCAGTGTTTTACAGGGTTTTCTAACCAGTGAAATCAGGGAAGAAAGGGAAATTAAAGGTGTGCCGACTGAAAAGGAAAAATAAAGCCATGATGCTTTATGGACGACGTAACTGTTTATATAGAAGACCTCATCAAACCCACCAATTTAAAAAAAGATACTAGAATTAATCATTTGGTTTACCAAATTTCAGTATACAAGATCGACCTAGGAAAATCAGTTTTCTTCCACATGCTAGTGAGGAACCATGATAAAGTGAGGATATAAAGCAATGTATTTACAACACACACGAGATAGCTAGGGGCCACTCGCACAGGACACACAGGACGCGCAGGATGAGGACTTCCAACGGCCACGCAGGAAAACTCATCTCCGTAAGGGGGTACGTGCGCCAGCTCCCGGCTGAGAAAGCGCAGTACGAACGCTGAGTGCAAACCCCAGTGCAAACCTCACAACACTCTTCTGTGGAGAGACAAGCGGTTCCCAACGCGCGTGGGAGCGGAAAAGCCCCACGCGGTCAAAGCAACGGGGGGGGTGG
>PVJL010013390.1:0-32522 GCA_004026885.1 Lyroderma lyra
TTTTTTTTTTTTTTTTTTTTTTTTTTTTTTTTTTTTTTTTTTTTTTTTTTTTTTTTTTTTTTTTTTTTTTTTTTTTTTTTTTTTTTTTTTTTTTTTTTTTTTTTTTTTTTTTTTTTTTTTTTTTTTCTTTTTGCTATATGGGTAGCTCCCTGACCGGGAATCGAACCCAGGCCGCAGCGCTGACAGCGCCAGCGACGAAGCCTTAAGCCACTACACCATCAGGGAACTCCCCATGCTCATTTTCACGAATGGGAAAGATGAGGCCCAGAGAGCTCAAGTGACTTGCCTGAGGTTGAAATAATGGTCTTTTGTGGGCACTTTGTCACATGCCAGGCCCCACACCAAGGGCTCTCACAGAGGTGGTTAAATTTAACCTTTGCCACAGCCCTAGGGGGTAGATGTTGTTATAGCTCTCTACCCACCCATTCATAGGTGGGGCAACTGAGGCACTAGGGAGGATTGGAACTCAGCTCTGATTGCCTCCCTTCCTGCATTCGAGGGTCATGAACTCAGTGGGGGCCCCCTTATCCTTAACTGCTTTGACACTGGGGTTCCACAAAGGGCTGTCCCCATACTCTGGGGGACCCCAGGCAGGGCCTCAGTGTCCTTGGCTATAAAGTGGGCTGTTGGGAGGGTAAGAGCAGAGTATGTGGGAGAAGCAGGCAGATACCCTGGACGCAGACAGACCTGGGGGACAGTACCTCTGAGTTGTGCCCCTCCAACTGTTTCCCCATTTGTCTCCAACCCTCAGTTTCCTCTTTTGCTAAGTGGGAGCTAAAGGCCTATCAGGGAGAAATGTCCCCGGAATCACCTTCTCCAGTCCCAGGGGAGACAGGGGATGGGCAGGGTGGGGGCAGGGTGGGGGCAGGGTGGAGGCAAGCTCCTCGCCTGCAGCTGGTCCGGAGGCCCACCCCCACCCAGCATCACCTCCCTTGGCAAATATTTGCTCCCCCAGGCGGTGGCCACTGCTTCCTGTTCCTCCCCAGCTGCAGAGCTGCGGGGGGCAAATACAGCTCCTCCCCACCCTGTGCAGGTGTGGGGGTCTCAGGCCCCCACACTCACTTCCCTCCTGGTTCTGGAAGCTCAGGGGCTTTCTCACCTCAGAGTTTCCTGCTCCACCCTCACCTCCCTCATCCGGGGTCCTCTCTCTCTCTCCTGTCTCACCTTCCTCCTTTCATTCTTGGGCCCCTCACCTCCTTCCTCCTCTGGACTCAGCCCCTGGGAGCCTGCTCTCACCTCCCTCTCTTTCCCTCCACAGCTCAAGAAGTCCTGGGGCTGCAAGGACACCCCAGCCAAGGCCCTGATGAGGCAGCGGGGTGCTGGGGGGGCCCCCAGGGGTGAGGCAAACTCCCGTCCGCTGTCGGGGCCCCACCCCTGGGGTGGCCCCCTGCCCCTCATCCCTGCTCGCCGCTTCCGCTATCTGTCCCCCACGCGAAGGGGGTTTGGTGGGGATGCTGCATCCAAACCCCTGGGACCCAGAGGCGGCCGGCAGCCAGACTTGGCTGCCCGGGCAGGACTCAGGGGGCGGCCCTGACAGGAGTCAAAGCCAAACTGCGCTGGCCTGTCCAGCGGGAGTCGGAGTTGAGTTTGGTCAGTTTTCCTCTGGCCTCAGAGCCTGGGAAGCGGAAGGGACTCTTTACCACTTCCTCTAGAACTGGGGCAAGCTCCACGCTCACTCCAGACCTCAGTGTCACAGTCTGGAAAATGGGCAGCACGTCTGGACAAGCCGGGATCCTAGGGCAGCGCACACATCCAGTTCCGGCCACAGGGGACTTCTCAGAAGGGAGACCTGGCTGAGTGGCCCCCATATGGGACTGTGTGGGGTGAAGATGGGGAGTCCCTGGGACAAAGAGGGGAGCTTCCTGAGCCACCTGCTCAGGACTGTGGGTAAACTGAGTTTGGCCAAGGGGAGGAGACACCCTAGTCCAGGGGGCAAAGCTGAATAATGAGGGGCTGGAGACTGGTGGGACACACCTGCTGGGGAATGGCCCAGGGCCATGGAGAGGGACCCAACAGGTGCTGGGACTATTTTGTGGGTGCTAAGTGGTGAGGTGTCGTGGCTCCCTTTTGCCTCTATTCAGAATAAAGCCTCTTCATGTCAGAAACTTGCATTTCCACAGTCCCAGCCCCCAAAGTCCTGGTCCCCTGCTCCCTCCTCCCCAAGGACTCGGACCCGGGCCACAGCACCCTGCCCTGGGGAAGTCAGGTGCCCAGCGCTGGCTCCCTGCAGCACCTTTGCCTCCGGGCGCGGTTTCTGAGCCAACACCCCCACGGCATGCCAGGTGGAGGGCAGGACCTCACCCTCCGCAGGCCCTGGGTGCCGGTCCCGGGGTCACCACCCCGCCTCTGCCCGCCCTCGCGCACCCCCTGCCGCCAGCCGGCGGAACGCCACCGCCACAGCGCATTGAGGAGCGGGGGGGGGGGGGGGGCAGCAGCGATGCGTTTATTCTCGGGGTCACGGGTTGGGGGGCTCGGAAGCCTGGTCTGGGCTGGGGCTGGGGTCGGGGCTGGGGTCAGGATCCGGACTGGCATCCTCGGGATCTTCGTCCCAGGGGAAGGTCGGCAGCCCCCGCATCTGCTCGCGGTAGACGCGGTCGAAGGCTTCGCTCTGCGCCACCGTGAAGTGGTTCTTCCAATCTCCACAGACCCCTGGCGGGGGGGAGGGACGCGGGTGAGGAGCAGCCCGAACAGCGTGCCCGCCCCAACCTCCCAGCATCCGCTTTCCTGTCTGGGCTTTGCCCATGCGTCCTTCCCCAGGCCCCATCTCCCTTCTGTCCCTTGCCCCCCTGTGATGGCTGACTCACACTGGCCACCAAGCACCCTGCCAGAACGCCGGCATCCTTCTTGCCCCTGCCCTCCCTTGGCTCCCCACTTCCCTGCTCACCTGGCCCCCTTGCTTTGCTTTACCCCCTTACCCCTTACATTTCTGCCCAGAACACCAGCCTCTCCATGTAACATTCCTGCACACCTTCCACAATCCCTGTGTCACCACCTCTGTGACCTGTCCCTAACCTGGAGGACTAGAACAGGGCCTCCTCGCCCAGGTGCCCCTTGCCATGCCCTCCACTTCGGTTACTGCTGTGACATTGGGAATGGACTCATTCAGTGCTAGGTAGGCATCATGCTGAAGGCTGTGACAGAATCACTCAGTTAAACCCAAATCAGCCAGTCAGACAAGAAGCGAGAACCCCACTTCATGGGGTGGGGCCTGGATACAGCAGGCCTCGGGTTTCTTAACTCCACCCCTTACCTGGAATCCTGGGGCCATGTCACTTGGATCAGGGTTCTGAAGTTTAGCAAGTGCATGTATCATATATTAAACATATTATACAACACTACCACATATTGGTGGTATTTTGTTACAGCAACACCAGGAAACGAATACACTTCTACTCTCACCCTGTAATCCAACACGGGAATATTTCTGGGGTGAACATTAATGCTAAGGATTCACGTGTACTCTAAATAGTCCCCCAGCAGTTCAGAGCTGGCTGTAGCTGTGCCCACGGGCCTTCCGTTCTGCTTGGAGCTCACGGAAAGGGGGTGGTAGGCCTGGGGTGGCAGGCACACCCGAAGCACCTGCTGTATCCAGGCCCCACCCCATGCTAAGCCCCGTGTGTGGAGTGAATCCTAGGTCCACAGTCACCCTGTGAAGGCAGTTTTGTTCAGAGCTGGGGAAACTGAGTCCCAAACAGGTTAAAAGCAACTCGCCCAAGCCACATAGCCAGGCAGTGGCTGATGGGGCTTGCAACCCCAGAGTCTGGGTACCTTTCCGGAGGAAGGCACCATGGCGTTGGTCCAGCAGGCTGGGGGGCAGCAGCGTGAAGTTGGACATGGCATTGGCCTTCATGGCGCCGAAGGCCGAGTGTGCCACGACGGAGCCCAGTGCCTCCTCGTCCAGCTGCCGGCCCAGGAACTGGCACACACGCTGCACGGAGCCATGGAGATCCTGGGGGCAGGGGAGAAGGGTCAGGGGGCCAGGCGGAGAGAGGGGACCCCAGGCAAGACAGGCGCACCAGACCCAGAGTTTGGATGTTTGAGTCCAACCCCAGACCTGTGTGCGGCTGACTTGCCCTCTTTGCCCCAGTTTCTTCACCTCCAACAGGGCTGGGTCAGAGGTCACAGCCGGGGGCAGAGGTCAGTCATGCGCCTTAGGCAGAATCACCTTCTTCAGGTTAGAAATAGGCATCAGCCAGTCTGTACCCCAAACCTACTCCTCCCCCGTGTCTCCATTCCAGAACAGCCCCATCTCTCACGCTGTCACAGGGCCAGATTCCCAGCCCTCCTCCCCCTTCCTCCTCCCCCTCCCGTCACACTCCTGCCAGTCGTCAGCCCTGACCCTGTGCCCTTACTCTGTCTCCCACATCCCTTTCTCTGTGTCCTCATAGCCCCAGCACTGCTCAGGCCTCATTCTCTCCCTGTGAACCTTGTCTCAGACCCCTCCCCAGCCTTCTCCCTGGCCTCCATGCCTCTAGCCTTCCACACCTAGAGCTGAGCCTGTTCCCAGCCCTCCAGTAGTTCCCCAGTGCCCTGGGACAAAAGTCCCAGCCCTGGGATGTGGCCTTCAGGGACAGGCGTGGTCACCTTTCCCAGCTGCTCCCCACCATCTCCTTCCAGGACTCGCCACCCCCCACCCCCCCACCCCCCCACCCCCGTACGGTCCTCCCTGCAGGCCTTGCCCTGGGCCGCCCTGTGCCGCCCTGCACCACCTGGAGAATTTTTCCATCCAGATGCAGTGTGAGTATCTCCTCCCTCATGACAGTAATGGCTCAAGTCGTCGTGGACGGAGCGCCTGCTGTGTACCCAGCTCTGGTCCAAGCCTCTCATGTATGAGGGCTGTCCAGAAAAAATCCATCCCTAAATGCTTCTGTTTTTCACATTGAGTGGCTGGATACTTTTCAGACAGCTGTCGTAAATCTGTGCCCACCTGATCAGTAGCCTTGCAGAGGCAACCACTAGAAGCTGAGAGAGGAAACATGGAGTAGATTCTCCCTCTGAGCCTCCAAGGGAAAACTAACCCTGCCAACTCCTAGATTTCAGACTTCTGGCCTCCAGAACTGTGAGAGAATAAACTTTTGTGTTGTCTTTTTTTTTTAAGCCAAAAAAAAAAAAAAAAAGCTTTGCCGAGAGGTATGAGTAGCCCAAACAGTAAGTGAAGGGCCAGAGAGAAGAAGACACTTGTCCAGGGTCACACAGCTGGGGAGGAGCTCAGATCAGGGTCCCGAAAGCCCGCAGTCCTCCCCTCTATCTTGCTACCTTCTCTGATCGGGCCCCGGGACAGTCAGCCTTCCAGTCAGCTCCACAAACCCCACAGCCCCAAATTTCCAGGTCATTCCTGGTTTCATAACCATCCATCCCTTTATCCTCTTGAACCACTGACATGTCCCAGAAATTCTAACATGTTGGCAGTTCCTCACACCCAGGGGCAGCCCAGAAGCTCTCTCAGGCTGCATGGCCCAGTTTCTGGTTTAGAGAATAAAGCTGGATGGAAAAGAGGGGGGACGGGTAATGACAAAATCTTTTCTGGATCTTTCCACCAAAAGAACTTTACCAGGATGAAAAAAAAAAAAAACAACCACCACCACCCATGGGATCCACAGTGAAGAACTGTATGCCTCAGACAGGTTATTAACTCTCCCTAGATTATAAACCCCCAGTGTCCTCCTGGGAGATGAGAACAATATTGGGGTGAACCATACAAAATGACCATAAGTCAGCAGCTTCATGTGCTTTAATCTTATATGTAGCTCACCTGTCAGTACTTTGTGAGGGTTAAATGAGATAATCCATGTGCAGCAATGGGTACATGGCATTTGCCATTACTGTTATTGCTAATCAGATAGGCCCTCAGAACCTAATCCCGCTTGCTTTACACCCTATACTAACGTTTTGGTCTCTAACCTTGTCAGGTGGTGACAATATGCCAGTGCCAGGTATTGTGGCCCTCACAACAGCAGTCCTGTGAGCTGGCATTTTTCACCCATTTTAAGGATGAGACCTCTGAGGCTCTGAGAAATTTTAAGAGGATTTTAACTGCTTTTTTGAACATCAAAATCCGGGCTCTTCCCACTACGAAAAGTACCAACAGAGAGGAGAGTACAAAAAAAACCAGAAAAATGCACACACAGAAAGAGAATAACAACCTTCCAGGCTAGGGACCAAGAACAACTGGACACATTCACTGTGGATTGTTCCAGCTAGAAGCCCAGCATTCTCCTTGCAGCCAGGCAAAGCTGTAGGCATTTCTGCATGGCCCCTTCTTCCAGGTAGCCCTCCCTGGTTGCCCCAGCCAGAAGTTGTCTGTCTCCTGGGGTCCTATTCCAGGTTATGTCTGATGGAGTCTGGACAGGATCCCAGTCTAACTCCAGGCTGTTCCTTCCACTGCTTCCCTCTGCCTTTCAAGCCACAACCATCATTGACGCTCACTTCCCATGTGCCACAGCTTTGCATGATCTCATTGACCTATCACCTCCCCTGCTCAGAGCCCATCTATGGTTCCCACCTACTCAGAGAAAAGCCAAAGGCCTCCCTGTCTGGCCTCATTTCCCACCCTCCCCCCCACCCCCACTCACTAAGCTCTGGTCATTAGGCCTCTTTCCAATCCTTGGAACTCACCAAGCACACTCTCACCCCAGGGCCTTTGCACTGGCTGGTCCCTCTTCCTAGGACACTTTCCCCAGATATCTCTGTGGCTTTCTCCCCTCCTTCAGTTCTTTGTCTGAGTGTTACCTCCTCCTGGCGGTCTCCCCCAACCATCCTACTTAAAATCGCATGTGTGGACACAATGCTTTCCCCCTTTTCCTGCTGGCCTTTTCTCCAGCTGCCATCTATTTTATTCACTTGTCCATGGTCCCTCTCCTGCTTGCCAGCTCCGGAGCCCTGTTCGGGTCACACTGCTGTTGCCCCCGGCACCTGGTGCTTCAGGCGGCAGAGCAGGCCTTCCTGGAAGGGAAGCGGGAGCTGTGAGGAGGGGAGGAGTCGGGGCTGCTGGGCCGATGTGTGGGGTAATTACCTCTTGAAGCTCCTCGTAGGTGATAAACAGGAAGTTCTCTTTGCCCTGCATCCGAATCCAGCCTTTAATATGGTCGAACCAGGAGCCGAACTGCACTGCGGGCGGAGAGTCGGACAGGTGAGGGCTGAGTAGCAGGGCCACCCCCCTGGGACTCAGAGGGGCCTAACTTGTCCACAGGGTCCCGGACCTGACCCCTCCAAGCTGGATGCCTCCCCAACCCCCAACCCCCACATCTGGCACCCTGTATCCCTCCGTTTCCCTTCTCTGTCTCCATCCCTTTATGCATTTATTTCTCCATCTCTCTTTGTTTTTCTCTCTGTATCTATGTGTCTGCCTGTCTGTCTGTCTCTGGCTCACTCTCTGTCCCTCAGTCTCTCTGTGGCTCTTTCTCCTCATTCCTGCATGTCTCATTGTCTGTTGGTTTCTCTCTTAGCCTCCCGGTCTCCCTCTCTCCCTATCTCCCTATTTCTCTTGGTCACCTCTCTGTCTCCATCACTCTTTATAACGCCTGTATCTCTGCTCCACTCTCCTTCTCATCCTTCCTCTGTCTCTCACCTTCGCCTTTGAGGAAGTTCTGCAGGAACTGGTCGGGCGTGCCCGGGTCCTTCAACTGCCCGGCGATTTTGGAGTAATGATAAAGTGAGACGGCCACATCCCGGGGGTTCCGGCCCATGTAGATCACCTGTGCGTAAATGGGGCAAATTAATCGGAGGTGAGGAGGGGTAAAGAGGGGGTTATCGTCGGATTTATAATGGCTGTGTATCTCTGTCGAGCCCAGAGTCATCCACCTCATTGCCGACTGGCAACCTCCATCTGGATGTCGATGGGCCAGAGCAGAGCTCCCCATCTTCTCCCCAAACCTCTCCTCCCTGTTCTCCCCATTTCAGTTGATGAGAGCCCCACCCTCCCACTTCCTGAAGTCAAACACCCTGGAGACACCCTTGACTCATCTGTTTCTCTCACACCCACATCCGATCTGTCAGCAAATCCTCCTGATTCCATCTTCAAAATACACTCCAAACCCAGCCCTTTATTTTCACCTCCACGGCAACCACCCTGGTCACCTCTTTGGCATCTCCCACCTGGACCCCCCTCAGTTGCCTCCTCCCTGCTTTGCCCTCCTCGTGATGAGCTGTTCCCCACCTCACCACCAGAGGGCACCTGTGAAAACCTAAGTCGGCTCCAGTCTCTGCCTCCCCTGACTCGGTCCTGCTCAGAGTATAAGCCAAGTCCCCGGCACAGCCAACAAGGCCCTGCATATTTTGATCCCTGTTACCTCCCTGGCCTCATTTATATTCTTCTACCCCTCTTTCACTTGTCTCTGGCCACACATGCCTCCTCGTTGCTCCTCAGGCACATCACACCTACCCCAGGACCTTTGCACCTGCTCTTCCCGCTGCCTGTAATATTCTTCCCCCAGACACCCCCGTGACCCCTTCCCTCACTGCACATGTCTTCCCTCAAATGAGCCTTCTCACTGGGGCCTCCCTTGACCACCCTGTTTATAATTGCAACCCTTCACCCCCTAACCCCCACCCTCTCCTTCTTGATGTGAATTTATCACCTTGGACATATGAAATCTCTCCCTTAAGTATTCCTTTTATTTTCTGCCTGTACCCCTTTAGAATATGAGCTTCCATTGTGTTTATTTACTAATGTTCTAGTTCAGGGCCAGGACATAGTAGGTGCTCAATAAATATGTGCTGAGTTCATCAGTTAGTTATGCCTTCCCTCCCCTTACCCCACCCCTCCCTCCTCCTGTACCTTGGCTTTGGAGTTGAAGAAGGCCTTCGTGAAAAGCTGGATAGGGAGGTGGGAACTCATTAGGCGGGGGCTGGACTGGTCCGAGAGGCTGAAGGCACCCATGATGGTCTCACACCAGGGTGCCCGCTTCCAGATGGGCACTGAGCGGATCCAGGAGGGATCCCCATCCTTTAGGATTAAGCTGAGGATCTCAATCATCCAGTTGGTGCCTGGTGGGAGAAATGGGGCAAACTAATCAGAGGTGGGAAGGGGTCAAGAGGCGGTTATTGTTGGATTTATAATGGCTGTGTTTACTGCATAAGCTGAGGCTCAAAGAAGAAAGGTGGCTGGCCCAGGAAGCAAAGTTAGGAAGTGGTGCATGGCAGAGACTGGCTAGCTGTCAGCCCAACCCCATTTCATCTTCCTACCAGGAATATGACAGGACTACATTTTCAGCCTCTCTGGCAGCTGTGTGTGGGGTGTGGGGTGTGGGGTGTGGGTGGGGTATGTGACTGATTTCTAGCAAAGGAAGTGCAGGTGGCAGTGAGGTGCAGCCATTTCCAGGCCTGGCTCATAAACTCTTCTCACGTGACCCTGGATACACAGATGCCAATGGAAACTGGGGCTCCCAGGGCTGGCAGAGCCATAAGACTGAAGGAGCCGGGCTGCCTGAAACTGCTGGATTTCCCCCCACTTCCCCCCATCCATCCTGCACTGCTTGGAGTTTACAGGATGAGAAATAAACTTCTACAATGGTCCTGCTTCTGAGATTCTGAGGCTTATGTATTAAGGCAGAAACACTCCGCTAATACATAGGGGAAACTGGAATTGAATCCAGGTGTCTGAACTTAAAATCTCAGCTCTTTTCACTGCCCCTTCTTGGGAGTAACCCCCTGATTTTGTGGGAGTCACAGACAATATGCAGAAGGAAGGGACCGCATCAATGACCCAGTTCGCAGGTCCTGATTGCAGGAGACTACAGGAAAGTCAGACAAAAAAATAACAATAATAATGTTAACATTCACCTATTCTCAGCCTTATACTGTCTTGGGGTGTAACAGCCACCCTGTGCCAGTTCTCAGTGCATTGCCTCTCGGGCCAGATCACTCTCCCTTGCCCTGTTCTGTGATACTGGAGCTGGCTGGGCTCTGCAAACATTTCCTTTGCCAGCTAGCTCAATGTCAAGCTCAAGGTCAGTAGAGGGCACTGGAGGAGCCCAGCAGGAGGATGGAGTTTCTGTTCCTGGTTCTCCTGGGCTGCTCTCAGCAGGCTCCTGTGATGGACAGTGGCCCCAGTGCAAGGGACACCAGTGACACTCCCCTCCCCACCCCAGCAGGCTTCCCTGGGTGCTCTGCTTCAGCCTGCGAGGGAGTGGCTGCTCCCAGTTCGGCTCCTCCTATAGCCGTTGGGGTTCTCTTTATCCCTTGGTAGTTTAATCTCCTATTTCTAGTTCATTCTTTTTTGTGGGTGCATGGTAAACTATTCAGAAACATAAAACTTACTAATGCAACCGTTTTACGCGTACGGTTCAGTGGCATGAACATTGCTACCATCAACCTCTGACGCCTGCTGTTTGGGGGACGGATTTCTACAGCTCCGATGGCTCTATCTATCGAAATTGTGAATGCATGGACCCTTTGACCAAGCAATTCCATATATAGGAGTTTATTCTACATAATAAATACATGTGCAAGTGCTTACATGTGTAAATGATACACGTACAAGATGAGGTATTGTGCCTAACGTGTACATTGGGCATAAAAGCAAAGGACTAGAAGCTAGTAAATACTAATCAGGAAGGCACTAACAATGATAAACTTTGGAAACATCCTGAGTGAAAGAAAGCCATCACAAAAGGCCCTGTATTGTATGATTCCATTATCTGAGATGTTCAGAATAGGCAAATCTATAGAGACAGAAAATAGATTCATGGTTGACTGGAGCCTGGGGACCCGGATGTGGGAGTTAGGAGGTGATAGCTACTGGGTTTCTTGCTGGGGTGATGAAAACACTCTAAAGTTGATTGTGGTGATGGTTGTGCAACTCTGTGAGTATACTATAGTCATAGAATTGTACACTTTAAAAAGGGGGGAATTGTATGGTATGTGAATTTTATCTCAAAAGCTAGTACCAAAACACCCCTCATAGAACTCCATGCTGAAGGTCATATTTTGAAAACTTTCAGAATTATTTTGAAAAAACAAAAGTTAACCCCATCATTTTAGAGAAGAAAAGGCTGAAGTCCTTCTCTTTTCTCACTAAAACCTCCCCAGGGGACTTTGAGTAAAGTCTTCCCCCCACCTCCCTCTCTCCCCCTGTCCCTCCCTCTCTTCCCCCTTCCTCCCTTCCACAAGTATTTATTGACCACTTAGGATGTGCCAGGCACTGTTTTAGGCTCAAAGAACACAGCCGTGAACAAGACAAACTAAAATATTTGCCTTCACGGGGCTCATGCTCTAGTGGGGAAACCAGGGAATATAAGTCAACAAATAAATTATATGGTGGAGTAGTTGGTAGTGATACATGAAGGAAAGGATGAGGTTAGTTAAGGGGATAGAGAGGGACAGGATGGGGACACTATTTTAGCCAAGGAGGGTCAGGGAGGGCCTCCCTGGGGACATGAGAGTTGACCTGGGGCAGGAGGGACCTGTCAGTGCAAAGGTCAAGGTCACCTTGGTTCTGAACAGACCCAGCCCCCACTTTCTTCTTCTTCTCATCCTCCGTGTGCCCTTCCCCTCTGTCCCCCCACGCCCCCACTTTCCCTAGCACCCGCCTCCCCAGCCCAGCCCTGCAGGTACCTGACTTGGGGTAGGTGATGATGAAGATGTCGTCGTCCCTCACCTCGGCGTTCTCCGTGATGCTGATGCTCTCAGGCGAGTAGATGCCCACAGGGAAGGGGATGCCCTTGTACCGGAAGTATTCTCCTGACAACTTCTGGCTGTAGGGGGGTGAGGGAAACACCATGAGGACGGGGAGCAGGCAAGGACAGAGGTCATCTGGGAGGGTGGGCAGCCAGGGGCCTGCACTGGAGTGTCCTCCAGGGTCCCAGGAGCCTGCGCTGCTTCCAGCTTTAGACCTCCAGGACCCGTCGTGGTGGAAAATGACAGAGGAATCTTAGGAGAGGAGGGCAGGCAGGCAGACAGATGGTGAGGGGCACCCCACTTGCTAGTGGGACCTTGGCAAGGAACTTTCTCTGCGCCTCATTTTCTCATCTGCCAAGCGAGGATGGTTTACTGAAACCCCACAAAAACCCTACGAGGTAACAATGATTATTATCACCATTGTATGGAGGAAGAGAGCGAGGCACAGAGAGGTTGAGTGACTTGCCCAAAGCCACCCAGCTGGCGGGACACGGAACCCTTCCCATCTGCAAAGTGGGGCTAAATGCTTTCCAGGCATTTACTCTTTACCCCCACTCTGGAGGAAGACACTAAGCCACCATTCCAGTTTGCCAATGAGGAAACCAAGGCCAGAGAAGTAGGGTGCCCACTCCTATTGGCAGAGCCCACCTGCTAACCTAGATGTGGGGCCAGGGTGAAGCTAAAACGGTCCTAAGCTTCACGCCTCTCACTCGAGCTGCTTCTCCAAACCCCCTGCAATGCGTTTATGCACGGAAGTAAAATTGTCCCAAGTGAGATGTTTTAAGAGCAATCCGTTTAATCTGCTGTCTCTTTCTGTCACAACCTTCAGTCCGTGGTGTGAGACAAGGATGGGTATTTCTGGGACCTGACTAAGGTGAAGTGGAGTTGGGGACACATTTCATTGGGCAGTTATGGGATATTGATAAAGTTCAAAGTCACCTCTGTGTGCGTTACAACAAACCAGGTGGGTGCAGGAATTGGGTGTAATGAGGTGAAGACTGGGGTACAGAAGTTTAGGTTTCGAGTGTGCAAACTCAGAAGGCAGTGTGTTATTTTTCTGGAATGTTTAGAGCGTTTGTCAGCTTTCAAAATGAAGCAAATTGCTGTGATGTCTTTTCTCGCTCTACCTGATTCCTTTTCTGAAGGAGAACCCCCCCTCAAAACCACATAAGATTCAGGCCCCACAGAATCCGGATCTGCCCAGTCTTAGCTGCCACACTGCGCGACCTTCCATATGGGTCTTTACGGTCCTCTAAGGACAACGCATTGAACTGGGAAAGAAAATTGTAAGTGGGTTATGCCATCTGTGAATTTCATTTCAAGATTGTGAAGAGGGTGTTGCAAATCTTCTGTTGCACGAACAGGGTTGGGGTCCGACCGCACAGATGAAACTCAGAAACATAATATTGAACAAAGGATGAAGGACACGAACGTCCTGATCATACGATTCCAATTATGGGAAGTTGAAACACAGGAGAAAGTAACCTCTGGTCTTAGAAAAAGGGATGGCAGTTACCTTGGGGGTGGGGGTAACTGGGGTGGGGGCAGATGGGGGGCTGGCTACACAGTGTGCCCACTTTGCAAAATTGATTGAGCTCTGTGCACAGCACTTGTGTGAGTTTTACATAAAACAATGAATGAATGAATAAAACATTAAAGGAAAAAAGATACTTTTTCCCACTAACAACTGTTTTTAATAAAAAGGAGGTGAGGTGTTGTGCCCACTGAGGCTGCAAACCCACCTGGCTTACAGAGACCTTTTCTGTTAGTTCTGCTTTGTCTGCCCAGTTGACAGATGAGGAAACTGAGGCCCACTAAAGGCTAGGACTTGCCCAGGGCACTCCCAGCATCTGTCATGAAGGCCTCCCCCAGTTTTGGAGATTTTCAAGATGGGGCATTTCCCCAAGGCCTGGCACCAGGATCAGGCTTGGAGTAGAAGGACAAAAGCTAGAGAGAAGGTTGTGTCCTTGGCCTGGGGAGCCCCACTGAGGCTCACTCAGCCCAGCAACCAGCCGGGGTTCCCCAAGGGCAGCATGCCTGGGGAGGCGGGGGCCGGGAGGGGAGCTGGTGGTGTGGCCTATGGTCTGCTAGCAAAGGTTCCCTCTGTCCCTGCCTGAGGGCTGTTCCCGAGGAGACAGGGAGGGAGGGCTGGTCACCTCACAGGGGTGGGGGCTTTGCAGACCCTACTTCTGAGTAACCCAAGTGGTACAGGTACGAGTTAGATCACAGTCTGGAGCTGGACACCTCAGGCTCAGAGACTGGCTTGGCACCTTCTGACGGAGCTGCGGCCCGGTTAATGTCTCCATTCTGTTTCCTCAACGGCAACACGGGGGTAGAGAAGTGGCACAGTGTCTTGGTTAATGGCATAAACCCTGGCACCATGGGTCCAAATATGTGAATTGGAATTTTACGTCCCACCAGCTGTGTGGCTGTGGGCAAGTCACTCAACCTCTGTTTTTTCATCCATAAAATGGGGGTGATAATAATGACCGTTACTCACAGGGTGTGGTAAACATGGAAGAAAGGTGCTTACAGCTGTGCCTGGCGTGGAGTCAGCGCCATATAAATGTTTATCAATTTTTTAACAATAGGGATCGTGGGAGGGTGTATGTGTCCATAGCTGTAAAAATGAT
This sequence comes from Lyroderma lyra, assembly GCA_004026885.1. NCBI lineage: Eukaryota > Metazoa > Chordata > Mammalia > Chiroptera > Megadermatidae > Lyroderma > Lyroderma lyra. The sequence goes on from PVJL010013390.1 coordinate 14,250, forward strand.
TGGCTCATGATTTGCACTCAGTGAATCTGGGCTAAAATTATTACACACAGTAACAGGCAATACGGGCCATGGTGTGAGCCCAGAGGAGGGGCTGCATTTGGCACACAGCAGGCCCTCAGCACATCATCATTACTTTATTGTTTAGTGATGTTATCAGGTACCCCATAGGTTGAGCATGAGCTGTGGTCTTTCTGTTTGTTTGTTTGTTTGCATGTGGGTAGTTCCCTGGCTGGGAATCGAACCCAGGCCGTCCAAGCCTTAAGCCACTACACCACCAGGGAGCTCGGGAGCTGTGGTCTTCAAGACGTTGCGGGTTGCTAGGCAGACTTAGCCCAGTGGGTAGGGGCTGTGAGGATAATAGGTACCAGGCTAATTAGCAGCTAAGTGCCTAGACCTTGGCTCTCTCTGTGCCTCAGGCAACAGATCACACCTCTTTGAGCCTCGGTTTCCTCATCTGTCACAGGAGAATAATGCTAATCCCTATCTCAGGGTTTTAAGTTTCCTTGAGATTAAAGAGAGAAACTATGCGAAGCGCCTGGCTCCTGATCGATGCTCAGGAAACTGAAGCTTCCCTTAGTGTTCAGTGTTAGTTTAGTCTTTGATCGCAGGACCGCTCCTCAGGGAGAAATTTCCTCCCCAGTTCACAGGAGAGGAAAACAGAGACGCCAACAAGGAAAAGGTCTTTGGCCCTTCAGGAGTCCCTGGGTCTTCACTAAATGCATAAATGAGCACTTACCATCGCTAAGTCAGGAGTCCGAGCACACCCCAGAGGCCAGGGTGAGGTTCATAGTATTGGGACATTGCTGGTCCTCACCCAGTATTTGAGTGAATGACTGAATGTGTGAATGAATGAATGAATGACAGCGTGGTGCACAGATGTGTGAATGAATGGGTGATGAAATGAATGGGTGAATGCATGAAGGGGGTTACCAGAACGTGAAGGAAAGTCAAAGAGCACTGCTTATGTTCTCCACCTGCCTCCTTGGTTCTCAGCCTTGGGCAACTTAGAACCCCCTGCGGGGCCTTTAGAACGCCCCCTCCACCAAAGCCTGACCTCATTCCAGGTCAGTATAGTTTAAACCACTGCTCCCTCAGAGCCCAGAACAACCAGTTGCTCAATAAATAACTTAACACCTATATGCACTAAACACGAGGCATGAATGGGGAGAGCTGGGATCTCCCTGCATTTTAGGATGCTACAGTTGAGAAAGCAGGGCTTCAGGAGGGGAAGCGATTTGGCTAAGGCCACAAGGCAAGTGTAATACCAAGCAGAGCTGGGATTTAAACCTCAGCTCTGTAGACAGTTTCTGTCCCAGTCCCTCCTTCCCCAGTGCACTGCCTTTGCATTTGCTGCTCCTCCTGTCATGAATGCCATCCCCTACCTGTCTCTGTACTTGAGCACGGAGGCTGAGGAGGCCCCCATCTGGGTTCCTGCTTGGCTGAATCGCACGATATGTCCTAAAATAGGTGCTGTGTGCCCTCTCTCACCACCTTATAAAACAACTCTAGCCCCAGGGTGACCTTTCCTCTCCCACGTCACGTCCAGGGCCTGGCATGCAACTGTGGCTCTACTGGAGCAGAGGAATGAAGAAGACAATGAGCTGGGTCAGAGGCTTGCCGCAGGAGGAACGGACCCACACGATGGGCAATTGGCTGAGGACCTGCCTAGCCTCCTAGAAGGTGCCTGGCCTAGAAGGAGACTCTAGGACATGAGACTCTGAGAATGGCCCAACACATCGACTGTCCTGCCTCCCACCCCGACGGTCCACCAGGCCCTGGTCCTCCCTCTCTGTCCCCACTGCCCTGGTCCAGCTCAGGTCTCCTCCTTGTCCTCCTGGACCCTCAACCCAGCCTCATCCCCAGTTTCTTGGCCTCGATTCTCTGCTTCCTGTCCATCCACTGCATGACCACAGCTCCTCAGCCGGGAACTCAAGGCCCTACGTAGCCTGGCCTACCCACTGCTCTGGCTTTGTCAGATCTCTGAGACCCTGTGTGACTTTCTCCTGGCTTCAGCAGGGAGCCATCTTTATAGAAATTCTATGCCAAAAATGTGCATTATCACAGACTCCTCCCAGAACCCCATGAAGTGGGTATTGAGAGCACTGCTATGTGCCAGAGAAATGGAGGCTCTGAGGGGCTAATATATTTCCCCAAGGTCACGCAGCAGTCTCCAAAGGTGGCCGCAGTAAATACCTGTCATTGAGCTTCTACACGCTCCCTCTGCCACTAAGACACACTGTGTTTGTCTCATTCAGTGTTTTGTCCCCAGTGCCTGGCATACAACAGGTGTGCAATGAACAAACTGGTCCCCAGTTCAGGTCCCCTGGTGGTGGGGCCTCAGTCACCCACTCCAGCAGCAGCCCAGTCCATGCAATGGGGAAGGAAGATGGGGTGAAGTTGGATAGATTTGGATTCGAACCCGAGCTCTGCTACCAACTAGCTGTGTGACCTTGCACACATGGCTTAACCTCTCTGGGCCTAACTTTCCTTATCTGGAGAAGGAGGATAGGAAGGCCTGCCTTCCTTAAAGGTACTTGGTGAGAATTAAAAACTGCTGTAGCCTCTAGCCTGGACTATTGCAATCGCCTCTCTTATTGCTCTCCCCGCGAGGGGGAGAACAGACTGCCTCCTACAGTCCGTTCTCCCCAACACGGCTGCCAGAGGATCCGGTTGGAACCTGAGCTGGCTCCTGTCCCTTTACTCAGAAGTCTCCCCTGTTGCTTGTGAAAGCAGAGTCCTCACCGTGATGTAAGGCCCCACACGATGTGCCCTCACCCCTCTCTGCCTTCATTTTCACCTTCTTCCTCTGGCTGACTCAGTTCCAGCCACACTGGTCTCCTTGCTGTTACACTTCAGGCTGAGCCCGGCCTCAGGGCCTTTGCACTGCCTTTCTCTTTGTCTTTCATTCAGGTCTGTGACTGGCATCCTCACCTCCTTCAGGTCTTTGCTCCAACTTCACCACTTGTCACTGAGGCCTCCCCTGAAGCTATTTACAATTGAACCCCACCCCTTGCTTTCCATGGCGCTTGTCCTCTGAGGAGTTCTTATAGTTATTACATTGATTTGTTTGTCTTTCTTCTCAGATGCATGTAAACTGTATGAGGCCAGAGATTTCTTTTTTTGTCTGTCTTGATTATCACTATATCCCAAACACGGGCACACACAGAGGGTGTGTCAATATTTGTTGAGAAAATAAAAATCACACAGAGGGTGTTCCCTGGCACAGTACTCACCACTACATTACGTGCCTTAATCCATTTATTTCCTCAACCATGTTACAAATGAGGAAATCGAAGCACAGAGAGGCGAAGTCACTTGGCTAATGTCACACAGCTGCAGAGGGCGGAGCTGGGATTTGAAGCCAGGCAGCGTGGCCCCACAGTTCGCACCCCTAACCACCCAGTGCCATGGGGTGGCGCATCTGATCCCTTCATACGGCTCTCCGCAGGTGTGCCCATGCCGGGCAGAGGCTGTGGACGGTCGGGGGTGGTGGGTGGTCAGGAAGACATGGTTTTGACCTTAGGCAACTCACATAACCTCTCGGAGTCTCAGTCTCCACCTCCTTCCCCTTGGTCACGTGAGTATTTAACGCCTAGGGGTCTCTTATTATTATTATTACATTGTATTACCTTACATGTGAATATACCTCAATGAAATAGTATATTATAAGCACAGATTTTAAGGCAGAGTCTCCCAAGAGAAATGAAAACTTAGGTTCACGCCCAACGTCACACTCACATGCTTATAGCCACGCTATTTGTAATCGCCAAGACCTGGGAACAACCCCAAAGGCCTTCACCAGGTGAGTGGATACACAGGGGTACGTGCACACATGTGATCCTACTCAGCAATGACAAGAAATAAACCACTGACACCTACAGCCCCATGGATGAGCCTCAAAGGCTCAGAAAATCACAAGCTATTTGAACCTGCGGTGAGCGAATGATGGCCCTGAAGATGTCACATCCCAGTCCCTGGACACTGGGAACATGTTAGACTGCACGGTAAAAGCTGTGATTAAGGAATTTGAAATGGGGAGATGATGGGGGAAGGGGGCTAAATGTAATCCCAAGGGTCCCTGTAAGAGGGAGGCAGCAGAGTTAGAATCCGAGAGATGTAATAACGTAGAGAAGAGAGATTGGGAGATGCTACGCTCTGGCTTAGAAGCGGGGGGCCACCAACCAAGGGATGCGGGCGGCCTCTAGGAGCTGGAAAAAGCACAGAAGGAAACGGATTCTCCCTAAGAGCCTCCAGGAGGAACCAGCCCTGCTGACATGTTGATTCTAGCCTCGTGACCCTGATTTCACACTTCTGACTTCTAGAAGTGTGTGAGAATAAATGGGTGTTGTTTTGAACCCCTCAATGTGTGGTCATTGGTCGCAGCAGCCCCCCACAGACCCCAGGATCCCATAGGAAACTAATGCAATGACATTTTTAGAAAGACCTAACTATATGGACAGAAAATAGATCAGTAGTTGTGGAGGTGGGGGGAAGGGGGGAGAGGGCAGTTAGGTAGGGATGGGGGAGCATGTGACTACGAAGGGATGCTAGAACAGTTCTGTGTCCTGATTGTGGTCATGGTTACCCAAATCTATACATGTGCTAAAATTCATAGAACTATACATCCTCCCCCACCAAATCAATTTTGCTGTATGATTTTTAAAAAGAATCTTGTGTAAATGCTTAATGCCCATTGGCCACTATTATAATCAAGCATCTGGTTGACCAGTGCCCATCTTGGCTACCCAGGGATGTACAGAGAAGCAACTTCTGCCTCCGTTACAGGCCTGCCTGCGATTTGCTGTGTGACCTGAGGCCACCCTCAATCCCTCTCTGGTTTCATTTGAAGAATGAATGAGCAGTAGCAGGGAGGTAACGAGGACCTCTTTCCCAGTCTGATGTCCAAAGAGAGTTCCCCATCCCTGGGAGCCGTAGGCCTTTTTTTTTTTTTTTTTAAAGAACAATGAGAGCTTTAGTTTATTTTATTTTTTTTGCATCTGTGTAGTTCCCCAGCTGGGAATCGAACCCAGGCCGCAGCGCTGACAGCGCCAGTGCCGAAGCCCTAAGCCACTACACCACCAGGGAGCTGCTCCCCGTAGGCCTTTTTTGCCTGAGATAGGCGAATTCATTCAGTCTGCCCACAAATATTTATTGAGCACCTACTATGTGCCAGGCACTGGGTAATACAACAGGGGTGCTACTGACAAAAATCCCTATGGCAGCTTATGTTTGAATGAACAATGAACTTAACACAAAATGTTTTTAATGTAGTGGTATAGTAGATGGATGGTGATGTGGACAAAATGAAGCAGGTACGGGAGAGGGAGCGTCTCGGGGAAGGATGTGGCAATTTTAGATGGAGTCAGGGGATGGCCCTCTGAAGAGGTGGCATTTGAGCAACCCTGAAGGAGGTGAGGGAAGGAGCCATGTGTGGTGGGGTACCAGAGGGAAAAGTGTGTGCACAGGAGGTGATGGGATTCTGGGGTCTGCGTGGGGCTGGAACTGCCCCCCTATTCCTGTGTGTGGGGCCTGCTCTTCCAGGAATGCCATTCGGCTCATGCTGGCTTTCTCAGCAGCCCTGCTGTCCTGCTGACTCACAGGGTGCCTGTGGTCAACTCACCTTCTCTGGGGAGCATTGCCAAGTCTCTGGGAGCCTGAGCTGCATTCAACACGCCTCATTTCCAGCACACACTGTGCAGTGTCCAGCTGCCCTGCCTCTGCCTGACAGGATGCCCGTCCTCACTCCTGAAATTCCATTGGGTGACCATCTGGGTAGCATCCCTGGCTCCTCTGGGCCCCTTTACTGTGGCAGAATGACTCAGGCCTCGGCCAGAGTGCAGAGAAGCAACTCGCCTGCTTTTCGTGGGAGAGCTGTTAGAGTCCCCTCTTTGGGAGATTATTTGGCAACATTTAAATTATGCAGACCATCTCCATGAAAGCACGGAACCCTCCTTGGGCATGCTTACCCATCTCAGCATCCTGTTTCCTTCTTTTAATACTTAGTAAATATTTTCTTTGTCTATTAACTTCTTTAAATCGGCCTTCCCCACTAGTAAAGGAGCAAAGGGAGCGGAAATTCTCCCTCTACCATGTCGCACCTCCAAGAACCAGCATCTGCCATGCAGGCAACACACCATTATATTATTTGGATGCACAAATGAGTGTGACCCGCAGCAATATGTAATAGGTAGGTGCCCTGGAGAAATGCCCAGTGAAATATACACCAGGATGTGAATTACAACATCATTGATGAGAGGTCCCTAGACAACAGGGGGCAGGATAAACAGATCAGAGCTAGGTAAACGAATCAGGGTCCCACAAACATTAGAACCCAGCTATTCAAAACTGGGCATTTATGTCTTGATAGGGAGTTGGATGACACATATTTCTCACAACTGGAGCACTTCAGATTTGAACACCATATTGTACATAACTGTCATCTATTAAAAGAGAAACCTGTCAATAAACATATCGAAGCCTGTTTGATGCTATGTAGCCTAGAATGTTTAGAATAAAATGATCTAATAAGGTCTGCAACTTTCTCTGATGTGCATCACAAAGAGGAAGTATTAATAGATGGATAGAGGATGCCTAAATACAATAAAATAATAAAATAAAGTAAAATTTTAGTGGTGGTGGGTATAGGGGTGTTCACTGGATAATTCTTCCAATGTTTGTATATGTTTTGAAAATTTCATCATAAAAGGTTAAAAGGGTAAGGAGATGACAATTGTTTGGCCAGACGTCTGAGACACGGCAAAGAGTGAAAAGGCAAGGAGAGTGCCAGATATAAAGTAATATCTGAACTATGTTTAAAAACAAATAAGTAAAGACAAGAGACACACATAAAGAGAAACATGTAAAAAGTGGTTAGGTGTGGTGTGGTTGCGTGCACTAGAATATTCCACCTCATACCTTTCTGTATGTCTTGAATTGTGAACACAGTGGCAGTGACTGCCGTGCGCCTGCCCTCTACCCGCTTGGCTGGTGGGACCAGAGCTGTCTCTGGGGACCTGGGAGCCATGTGGGTGGAGCATGGCAGAGCCTGGGCCCCAAATCATGTGACCAGGAGAGACCCTGTGGGGCTGGGACGCTCCGGAAGTGGAGGAAGGGAGAATGTTTGTTGCCTCAGCAACGTATGTATGTTTCTTTCTTTTGAGATAATCTAGGAAAATTAATTCTTGAATCCTATCTCTATAGATCACCTGGGTTTATTAATAAATCATATTTATTCACTTATTACCTCTGCATTTGTTAATAAGTTAACCGTCTCCACCAGCACTGTTATGCCAGCCAGGGGGACCCCAGTACTACCCATTTGGTGTGTAATCTAACTGGGCTTATAGAAGCACACGAAGTGTGTTCACAGTGTGGGGGCTCAGATGTCTTCTCCCCCTCCCCCTCCCCCTCCTCCTCACGTCCTCTCCTCCCCGTCTCTTTCCTCTTCCTTCTAAACAATATTGATTATCATACCTTACAGCTTACTCTACACATTGCTTATTACTGCCCCGTTTCAAACGGTGCATATCAGCCCAGTGTCACTGGGTTACATTCAAGGTGTTAGTAGAGTGTCCATACGTACCATTTGAAACGGGACAGTGCCGTGGTTTTCTGTCCTATTTAAAACGGTACATCGGGTCAGCCTACCCCCATGCCATCCAAACCCTTATCCTGATACAGAACAAACAGCCCATCCCCCCAAGAAAGTTTCCTGGTGCGTCTTCCTGATCAGTCCCCCACTCCGCCCCAGAGGCTACCGCTGTTCTGGATTGTCCCATCATTACAAATTGAGTTGGCTGGTCTTGAGTGTCCTGGAACTGTCATCTTACAGAATGCCCTCTTTGGCATCTGGCTTCTTTGGCTCAGCATAAAGTTCTTAACATTCATCCATTTTTGTGTGGGTATTAGAGTTTGTTCCTTTTTATGGCTGAGTAGAGTTCCACTGTCTGAATAAATCACAGTGTTTATGTAGTCCCCTGTTGATGGCCACTTCCAGGTTGGATTATTATACCTAAAGCCACTGTGTCATGGGTGGGGGGGCATGGTGTTTGGGTTATAGTAACTTTATAGTAGATTTTAAGGTCTGATGGGGTAAATGCCCCCTCCTCATTTCCCCCCCACTCTTGACAATCCTTGCACATTTAAAAGCTATACAAACTTTTAAATTATTTAAAAAAACACAGTTGTGATACATCATTTTGATGTGTTACGTTTATGATAATAATAATAGACAACAACAACAAAAAAAAACCTAGCTAAAGAAATTAATCACTGTCTTCAAATTCTCAGGGTTCTTTGTACTGCCTCACTGGCTCTGCCCCTCAAAGCCCAGTAGATTCATTGCACCCCCATGCGCCTACTCTGGCCCACCTCCCCTGGGTCCCCACACCAGCACGGCCAGTCCCACTGCCAAGTTCTGCTTGTTCCTGACACACTCCCTGCTCCACCACACCGTGGGATCTCAGCCTGTGCCTTGTCTTTAGCCTGAAGGCTTTTCTAGACCGTTCTCTTTCTTTCCTTTCTCTCTAAGCTTCCTCTCTCCTTCCCTCTCTCCCTTCCAACAGACATTTAGTAAGCTCCTACTGTGTGCCTCTCCCTGCCTTTGGGGCACCGCAGACTGGAGCCAAGTCACCCAAAAGAACTTTCCATGACAATGGAAACAGTCCATCTCGTGCTTCTGGCCACAAGTGGCTGCAGAGCCCTAGAAATGTGGCCAGTGAGACCTGGGACCTCAACTTTGAATTGTATTTAATGGTTATTGATTTCAATGAAAACACTGGCACTCAAGTCAATTATTGGAAAATTTTTTTAGGCAGGTTTGGAATAACTCAGGCCTGGAAAGCGATTTTCAGCCATGACGGTGATGAGATCTGAATACAGATCAAGTCATTCTGATGGAAGGTTAGCGGCCGATCTGAGAAAATACACACCCCACTTCAGAGGCTTAGGATGAAAAGAAGAATGTAAACTGTCTCATTAATAATTTTGGCTGTTGATGACATATTGAAAAGAGAGTATTTCAGATATATCAGGTTAAATAAAATATATATTTAAAATTAATTTCACCTGTTTCTTTTACTGTGGCTACTAGAAAATGTTTATTTAGGGACTCATGTTATGCATCTATGGATAGCATTGGTCTGAGGGTGGACCAACGACAGACCACAGACCCATTGATCAAATAAGCCTCCTGGTGAAGGTTATGGCCACAGAGGGACAGCCTCTTCCCGCAGTTCGAGGCCCCTATCTGGTCCCTTTCTCTAGCATGAGGTCTCTGGAGCAAATCTCGGATGAATGATTTATGTATGGACCTCAGTTTACCCATCTGTAAAACGGGAATCATGACATCGGCTGTCACACAGAGGGCTGTTAGGAGGTCTGAAAGAGTGAAAGCCCTCACAAAGCTCTCAGGAAGGGGCTGGCTAGACCATGACGAATGCTCAGGAAGCTCATAATCATCATCATTCTTTACCCTGACCTCACCCTTCTGGACACCTGAGTTCCTGGCTCAAGAGGAGTCATTAGAGGAGGAGGAAGGAAGGAAGGATAACCCCTGCAAACCCTGACTTAGCAGAGAACCCGGTCTGGCCCTGCCCCAGGCATCACCCATGCATCCATTTCACAGATTCACAGCTCTGTGGGGCCCAGCTGGGGAGCAACATGGATAGGACTTGAACTCAGGGCTGCCTGCCTGTGGGCTGTGTGGCCAGGACACTCTGGCCTGCAGTGGTGGGGTCCTCAGGGTCCTGGTTCATGCCCCGGCCTGTGCCTGGCTTCCGCTGTGAGCAGCTGGCCTCACCTCTCCCACACTCTGGACCTCCCTGATTCAGCCCTCCCAGCAAGACCAGGGCCTTCCTCCATGCCTTGACATTTAACGCCACTGATGGTCCACAGGTCCCTCTCTCCCTCCCCCAGAGCCTCCCTTCAGCAAACTCGGCTGCTCGGTTCTAAGTGGGTCCAGGCTGTTCCCACTTCCTGGTCCCTGGCTCACGTCCCACCTCCCCGCCCCAGTCCCTAGAGAGCAAGTGGGACTCGAACACATCTTCCCTTCACCTTCCAAGCCTGGGTGCCTCGCAGTGGGTGGTGGGGCGAGGGGAAGGGGGACTGTGAGCACCTTTCTCTCATTCTCACCAAGTCCCATTATCTACCAGCAGAGGCCCAGACCCCCCTCCTCTCTGCCTGCCCAAATTCCACCCAGGCCACGAGCGAGCGCCAATGTCGTATTATTCGTTTATTGCTTAAAACCTTTTTATTAGTGACCCCCATCCCCTTGGAAAAAGCAGCTCTGTGGCTGACAGGGCGGTAGGCATAACATCTTTCGAGTGGCTTGGCCCTCCCCCAGGGAGGAGGGACTGGGGTTGTAAAACCGGGGTTGACAACCTCAGCCTTAAAGAGGCCAAAATCAGAAAGGGCCTGCACGTGGCCTCCAAGATCAAAGGAAGGGGAGGAGCCGAAACCACAGGTCCAAATGCCGGCTTGGTCTCTCCCGGCCTTGAGCCTTTCCAACAGGGGCTGGTCAGGGAGCAAGCAGCCCAGCGCACAGGAAGTACAGGGACGTGTACCTACTAGGCCTCCAGTCTGGGCAGGGGCTACCTCCAGGATCCTGCCGCTCCCTTCTGTTGCTCATCCTGCAATTCCTTTCACACCTGCCCATCCCATTCAGGGCGTAAGAGAGTCAGGCGGCCTTAGTTCAAATCCCAACTCCACCCTACTTGGCAGCTGTGTGACCTTGGGCAAGTCACACAGCCTCTCTGGGCTTCAGATGCCTGCGATATAAGTAAGGTAATAGTTCATCTCAAACAATTGCTGTGAGGATTGAATGAACTAATATGTGGAAAGCACTCAGCACAGTGAGGACTTAAAAAAATTCTATAGGAATTCAAGTCCCCTGGGCTTATCTCCTCACTGGTTCCACTGCCTGTAAACTGACCATAACTGTCCTTGTCCTGCCTACCTCCTGCTTCTAATATTTTTCTCTGAACAGTTTTATTTTGCCCTTGTTATCCCTTCTTAGTTTATTACATACATACAAGGTACATGGAACATACATAGAACACATATAACATTTATAAAGCAAAAATGATAAGAAACCCCAAGCACTAGAACATTCTGTGCAATGTGTCTTGCTGATATCTCTGCACTCCTCTTTATCCCTGGGCCTGCTCTCCAAAACCACTTTCCTGAATTAAATCCTTGTCAGTTGCTTTTTTTGTTTGTTTTTTGTTTTGTTTTGTTTTGTTTTTCTGGATAGTTTTATCACATAGGCTTGTATCCCCAAAACAAAATATCGCTCAGTTTTTCTAGCTGGGGGAGGATTGGGCTTAAAAAATGGAACCAGGCTGTAGCTAATGTCTGAGAATTGCTTCTTACACTTGGCATTAAGAGTCACTCATGTCACATAATGGTCCCCACAGGAATTTTTCCCAGCCTGTTTGGTCCCCTCGGATCCATACGGCCTCTCATTCACTCCCATAGCCACTGTCCTTTTGCCCCTCCCTGCGTGGCCTGTCCTCTCATCCTGACTAATCTTTCTGCAAGCTCCAGCTCAAAGGTTGCCTTATCTCACCTCCATTCACTCCTTGTTATCATTCTCAAAGACATCATTTCTGCCCTGCCCTGAGTCAAGGACTGCAGAGGTGGTCCCAGTGCTGTCCCCATTGTGAACAGGTCAGCATTTGGGTGTCACAGGACAGGTTTGAAGCTATAATAGAAGCATGATCAGGACCTACCTGTGGTGGCCAAGAGTCTTAAAATATGTGAGGAGTTTGCTGCATGAAGGCATGAGGTCCCCCCAGGCAAAAGAAAGTTCAGGTGCAGAGGCCTGAAGGTGTGTGACCCAGTCTGGAGGGGCCTTGGAAGCAGCCAGCTGGGGCCCAGGCAGGAGGAGGGTGGGGACTGTGGGAACAGAGAGGCATGCCCACAGCAGGAACACGGCCAGCAGCGGGACTGCAACCCCCACCCCATTTTAAACGAGAGAAGCTCCGTTTTGACCTCTCTGATGTAGCTGCTTGGGAGTAAGATTTCTCTTGGACACAGGTATCAGTGACTTAAAAAGATCTTAGAATCCATCGCTGTGGGCACTGGGGAGCCACAGAAGGGACTTGAACTGGGCATGGCTAAGGTAGATTTGGAGATTAGAAAAGATTTCCCTGGGAATCCCTGCAGAGAGCAGAATATGCAAAGGCACTGGGGCAGGGAATAGTGAGGCATGGCTAGGGAATTTGAAGTCATGGGGTAGATGGAATGCAAATGAGGGAGGAGACCGAGCTGTGAGCTAGAGTCCCAGGGCCTGGAGTCACTTTGGAACTGGGAGAAGGGTAAAGGCAGCTCTGGGAAGGACTGGAGGTGGGGAGGCTAGGGTAAGGCTCTAGGGGCAAAGACGAAGCCTAAGCTGGAGCCATGGGAATAGAGAGTCAGGTTACAGGAGAATGGGGCTGGGCAGTGACAGGCTGTGGGAGGGAGAGGAAGGAAGGGACAAGGACAATGCCTGGGGGTCTGACCTGGTGACTGAGATGGCAACCCAGGAAGAGAAGCAATTCTTGGGGAGCCGCTGAATTCAGTGAGGGTGTTGTGTGTCTGAGGGGCCTGGGAGGGGGCCCCCGAGGGGAGGTTAAGGACCCTCATGAGAGGCATCCTTCTGGTTCCAGGGCATGCAGAAGCTTTTGGCAAAGAAAATTTGAGGTCCTAAGGGCACGACCCAGAGCGCTGCAGACATTCAGGTCTAGAAGTATCTTACAAGGAAGGGTTATTTACCTCCATTTTTCAGATGAGGAAACTGAGGCTGAAGCCTTCCTAGAGGTGGGAACCCAGGTGGGGAACCCGAGAAACTTCAGAACCCAGGGGGCTTGGAGGAAACAGTGCTGGGAACTTCCTCAAGCAGAACTTGACCAGCTTGGTGGCCACTCTCAGCCTGAAAGGCCCAGAGACACTGTGCGGCTCATCTATGTCACACAGCGATCAGAAGTCAGCTGCTCCTGTCCCTGTCCAGGGCACCAGGGAAGTCTCTCCATGCCCCAGCTCCTGGGTGCGGAAAGGGAGGGGAAGGCCCCTAACAGTACAACCCCGCTGTGTGCTCCTGGGCAGGCTGCCCGACCTCTCTAAGCCTCTGCATACTCATGGGTAATACGGACGGACTCACAGGAGCTGCTGAGGAGAGGAGAAACCACGGACTCTGGGACCAGACGAACTGGGTTCAGATTTGCATCTGGCTGCGTGATCGTGGTTACCTTCCCACTTAGCCTCAGTCTCCCCAGCTGGAAACTGTCTAATTCACCCCCAGCAACAAAGGAATCACGCTCAAGAGATGGGGAACGTTCTGTCCTAACCTCTCCTACAAGGGCCCGAGTCGGGGCCCGCAGCCCCCCGGCGGGATGCAGCCTCTGGCTCTGGGACCCAGCTGCACTCTGAACCCCACTCACCTCAGCTCTCCCATCCTCCCCCCAAATGGAGCCAGTGGCACATTTTGAGCCCCTCTGAGGGAAAGCACCCCCATCTGAGGGCTTTCTGGGGTATCCAGGGAGGAAAGGAGTGTAGCAGGCCCTCATGTTTCCCCAACAACTCCTAACACACCAAGCCCCCTGCTCTCATCCGGTCCTACATCAGGGACACAAACAACGTGGGGGCCCCTTTGATGGACAGAGAAACTGAGGCCCCAAGAGAAACATGGACACCCCAGGCATCTCAGAGGGTGACCCAGGATAGCCTTGCTCCCCTTCTCCTCCCAGGAGGGACTTGCACCCCAGAGTGGACGAGCCAGCCCAGCCCAGCCAGCCCGGGTCCGGGCTGGATCTGAGGGTGCAGGAGGCCAGGGACCAGCTTTGCAGGGGCCCCTGGCTCTTCCCTCAGGCCACCTCCCCAAGGGGTCTTGTGGCTGGTGCCCAGGTCTGGGCCTCACCTGATTTCTGAGATGTTGTTCTCGTAGGTGCCCCACAGGGCCCGGGTCCGGGGCTCGGCGGGCCCGTCCATGGCAGGTGGGCAAGGGTGGGGAGGGGAGGACACACAGGGAGCAGGCGGCACGGGGACCAGGTATGTGCAGCGGCAGCGTCTGCCACCCGGGGAGCCCGCCAGGTGGCTACCTCCACGCCCAAGAGGAGGGGCAGCACCCAGCCGGTTCTCCCAGCTGCTACCCACGCCTCCAACAGCGGGGAGAGGCCGAGAGGGAGCCACCCTTCTCCGAGGGTGGGGAGGAGGGGTGACGGGCACGTCCTGGGCACCTTGTGAGTGCGTGGGGCGAAGTCCAGGGCTTCAGTGCTCTTCCTACACCAGAACCTTCCAGGCTGCTGGCTCTGGGCATGTCCGTGCCCACCTGCAGCCTGAGATTGCTCATCTGGCGAAGGAACTAATCTCACCTCAGAGACTTTGTTCAGTTCATTTATTCATTCACTCATTCATTCATTGCTTTATTCATTCAAGAAATAGTTACTGAGCGCCTTCTGTCTGCCGTGCACTGGGACGCCGCAGGAACCAGACGGACAAAACTGCCCCTGTGGGCTGACACTGTAAGGGACACGCATAGAGAGAGACCAAGAGACAGAAAGAGCAGGGGAGAGACAGAGATACCCAGAGGGTCGGAGATAGAGACAGAGAGACAGAGGCACTTAGGGAGGGTCAGAGATAGTGAGAGACACAGAGAGAACAAAGGGGAGGCAGAGACACCAAGACAGAGATATCTAGAAGCCAAGTAAAGACAGGGAAACACAGGGGTCAGAGACAGGGAGAGATGGAGAGACAGGGAGAGACACAGAGGGCCCCAGAGATTCAACAGGTGACAGCCAGACGTGGTTGGTGTGGGAGTTTGAAGGTCACAGCGCTGGTCTGATTTTAGCTCCAGCACCTTCCAGCCTGGAACCCTCCCCATAGGCCCTCTGTGCCTCAGTTTCCCCACCCGTAAGTGGTACCCATGTCATCGGGCTGTTGAGACAATTGGGTGAGACATGTCTCAAGTCGTAGGCTCAGGAAAGCCAGTGTGGCCTTCAGCTCTATCTCCCCAAACCCGGCTCCCCACCACCTGCAGGTCTCCTAACCCTCAGAGACCTGGAATCCGGCCCAGTCACGGCACCAGAAGTGATTTCTTTTCATAGGACAAAACTAATGTGTGGACCCTGAACAGATGATTCTAGAAATAACATAAAGATCTCTGTGACCCTCCTTCTACTCACAGAGATCACCACCGTTAGCATTTTGGTGGAATCTCTATAGAAATTTCTCCTTATTTTACTAGTATGGTGTGCCAGAGGAATTTTGATCAGATGAATAATACAAAAATATGACGATTTAAAATTCTATTTCCTGGCCAATTACAGTTTGCCATGTGTTGCTGCGTGAGAGATGGGTATGGGGGCTGTCAGACTCAGATGTGAAAGGGGTCTCAGAGAGGTGGAGTGACTTGCCCAAGGTCACACAGCATTGCCCAGCCTCACTCTGAGGGAGGCAGAAGACAGACACCCTAGGGTGTCGCGCCCCCGGTTCATCTGCCCAAAGGCTCATCTCTAGGATGCTGTGGTGTGGGGACCCTCCTCCCATCCCCCATCCTGTTGCTGAGTTTGAGTCTTGCCTTGGCTACTTTCAGTATTTACCTCTATGTCCCCATCTGTGAAAAGGGCCCCCTCTCAGGGAGTGGGGAAATCAAGAGGCCCAGCCCCCCCGGGGGACCGACTGGACTTCCCTGATGTCGGGATGCTAGGGGGCTGAGTGGAGACACCTCGCCTGGCCTTGGGGCCTGGGCCTCCTCGCTCTCATTCTGCCTTCAAGATCCTTTGTTCCTGGCTCTGACTGAGAAGGTGACAGCCCTGTCCTGTCCCTCCCACAGGAACCTCTTTTGAACCCTGTCACCTGGTCCCCCACAGTGCTTCAGGAGCCAGAGGACAGGGGTACTAAGCCACCCAGAAGCCTTAAGTTCCAGAAGGGAGGGAGGGTCTGGGACGAACAGAATGGCCAAGTCTCCGAGGCACACGGGAAGGGAGATGTGGGGGGCAGTCCTGGGGGACAAAGACATCCAGGAACACGCAGTGAGAACGTAAAGAAGGATGATGAAGGAAGAAGGCAGGCCTAAAGTCTGTGTCTAAGTGGGACGGGACCAGTCAAGCAAGGGGACCCAGAGACCTAGGAAATGCTCCCACCTCAGGCCTTTGCTCCCTGTGTGACACACTCTTCCCCCAGATACCTGGGAGCGTCACCGCTGTCCTAAGTCTGCCTTGTCATACCTCTGAGCACTGCCACCAATGTCTCCATCCCCCCTCCTGTCTTACTTTCCTCCAGAGCACTCATCACCATCTGACACCCTAAATGTTTTCCTTCTTGGTCACGTTGACTGTCTGTCTCCTCATCAGACTGTCAACCCCATGAAGACAGGGCTTGTGACGTTTGTCCCCTGTCGTATCCCGAGGGATGTGCCTACCAGAGTTCCCAGAATGCAGCAGGTGTTTAATAAATGCTGTTGGTCATCACAGAGAGATGGGAAATGAGTGGCTGCGTGGCCATGGTGCGCGGAGGACTCAGTTAAATCACTTCAGAAAATGGGGGTGGGAATGGGGAGATGCAAGGCCTGACTGTGGAGGGTGAGGGGTACAGACTCCAAGGAGGTGGCAAGAACAACCAGAAGACACCAGAGTAGTATCCTACCCAATGATGGGAGGGGAGGGACAGTAATGGGGACCACTGACCCCATAGAAATAGATCTGAGGGCTTAGGCATCTGGGGGACAGGGAAGAGACTCAGAGGCTGATGGGAAGAGGAAAGTGGGAGACCCAGTGCCATCTGGTGGGGGTACTGAGAGGAGCAGCCATTATACCTTTATCCCTCTGTTATAGCTCCCTCCCTCCCTCCCTCTCTCCCTCTCTCCCTCCCTCCCTCCCTCCCTCCCTCCCTCCCTCCCTCATCCATCCATCCGTCCGTCCATCCATCCATCTATCCATCCCTCTGACTAGTATCTAGGGAGACTTCCTCTGGGTCAGGATCTGGCATTGTACCCCCAAATAAGACAGGCAAGTGAGCACAGCTTAGAACACTGTGCTGCTCTGGCCACGTGTGGCTATTTAGCATTAGAAATGGGGTGCATGTGACCAAAAGAAGGAACATTTCCAATTTTACTTAACTTCCGGTAATTTTAACTTTAAAAACAGAAACAGTATAAAATACTTTTCTCTTCAATTCAGCGTTAATGTTTTGGTAAGACCACATTTCAACTCCAGGAAACGGAGAATCAGAACTGAGATAAAACATGTAAAGTCTCTCACGAGTAATTTTTATATTGATTACATATTGAAATGATGATATTTTCGATATATTGGATGATGTAAAACATATTTCTAAAGTTAATCTCACCGGTTTCTCTTTACTTTTATTTTTTTTTAAATGTGCTTCTAGAAAGTTTAAGATGACGCGCGTGGCTAAGTACTAATGGGACTGACTGCGGCCCTGGGGTGAGGTCAGGCTGCTGGCTGTCCTGCCCGGAGACACAGGGCTGCTTTGCGAGGCCACAGCGAGGATGCCCCAGAAGGGAAAGTCACCAGTGAAGGACCTGAGTGGAGAAAGCCTCCAGGTGGAGGCCCTGGTGGGGGCAAAGGCCTACAGCTGGGAAGACAGCTGGGAGGTATTTCCTCCAGGCCAGAGGGGGCACGTCTGGAGATGTGGGGTATTCCTGGGTCCCGGAGTGGGAGCTTACACTCACCCCGGGGGGCTTATAGGAAGCAGGGTGCAGTGCCAGGTAAGATGTGCCGGGCTGCCCTCTGCCTCAGTAAGCCCCCAGGAGGATAAACACATCACCTGTATGTGCCACTGACCATGATGGGGGTCCCACTTTCACCTCAGACTTCAGGGACTGAATGTGAAAGGGGAACAGGAAGGCTGAGGGCAGAGAGCAGAGGTGGGGAGTTGTCAAGCACACCCCTTTCCTCTGGGACCCCCTATATCAATTCTTTGGCCTCTCTTTAGGTTCCCACCTGGGCCCCAAGAAGCCCCAGGATGTGCTATTTTGCTCTTGAGCAAAGGGAGGTCACTGGGTCATGAGGTCATGTTTCCACAGAATCGGGGCCATTGTCACCTCCAGAGCCCGACCTTTCCATTAAAAGCTAGTAATTGCCAGGAATTCTGGGAGAGCTGAGGACAGGCCAGCTCTGGCTGCTTAGAGGCTGGGTTCCCCAGAGGGCAGAGGCTGGGGGCAGGGCTCCTAAATCTTGGAGTCTGGAATAAGGAATCTGAATGGGGTGGAGAGGGGGTCAATGCAAGGACTCCTGGGTCTGAGGGAGGGGGGGCTGGGGGTCTGGGCTCCTGGGT
>PVJL010013391.1:0-32534 GCA_004026885.1 Lyroderma lyra
GGTGATTCATTTTGAAGCCATCTAGGGACCCCAGTTACTAATAATCTCATTACTGTGTGAAAGACATTATTGTCACTCCAGAGATTCCAAGGGCCTTAGTAGCTCTTGTGGCAGGAACCTAAGACAGAGACCAAACACTATATTGTAACAAAGCTACTCCTGTCACCCCAACACTCAGGATACTACAAGGTTTTAGAGGCAGAGACCACAGATACGAAGGCTGTCCTGAAAGTGTCCAGCCATGCAATAAGAAAAACAGAGGCATTTATGGCTCTTATTGTGGAGCAACGGCCCACTACCACTGCTGGGCCGATAGAATCTTCCAGAGCTTCTCCTCCACCCCGGCCTCTGCAATTGCACCAACACAGGGAAGAGGCAAAGCTACGTTAATTTTGGACACAAACCTTGGCTGCCCAAAATATCCACCATGGACTTCAGAACATAATGTGACTCATGACACCTCGTTCCTCTCATGATCAAGGTCAGCATGAGACGCTTCCAAGGCAGCCGAAGCATCCTAGTGGATAAAGCAGAAAGAGTAGGTTCAGCGGCCACTCCATCGGGTATGGGATGAGCACACACCCTCTAACTGTACAATTAAACCAATTCCACAGCTGGGGGCGGGGCGGGTCTACGCTTTCGCAGCAGTTACAGAGCTTGGTGGCCCCCATGCACAGGGGAACCGCAGCGGTGCAGAGAAGGGGCCTTCAGGTGCAGGGGTATGAACAAAGCTGGAAGGAGACTGAGGCCCTGCCTTGGCAGGGCAGGCCCGGTGGTCTGAACCAGGGAGGTAGCTACCCCTGCAGGCTGCATTCAGCCTGCCTTCCATGTCCGTCAGCGAAAGGGACACCCAAATGATTGGGGAAATGCCTCTGGACACTCTCTGTGTTCGGTGTTCTGGGGCTTTCATTTTCACATAGCAGTGGGATAAATCTAGGCCTGTGGCAGCAGTCTCAAACCCAATTTTCCCAAATTTCCATGGCATGTTCTTATTTTAACCAAATCAGTCCATCTAGCTGGAAATAGCCTCAATGTAACATCTGATCTCTGCTGGAGCATTTCCACTGTTAGTAAGAACGAGAGGACACCTGCAGCTGGGCTGCTGAGCAGCAGTGAGGAGTGTGGGGAGCAGCAGGCCTGGCATTTTGGAATCAGCTCCAGGCTACCTGTGTGGACAGGTCGCTGCTCTGCTTTGCACACAGTCAGGCCCAGGAAGGCTTCTGCCTTTAGAGACTACTTCTTAGTAAGGAAACCTAAGAGGAATTTAGCCACCAAATGCCTTCCCCAAAATTTAACTTCTTTACCAATCCATGCTTCTATTCATTATCCCCCCCCTTTTTTTTTAGAACCCACCTCCTCTACGAAGTGTACTTTGAAATATCCTCTCCAACTCATTCACTTCATAATTCCAGCTTTCTCAAATGCAACTCTGTTTTGAATTGATTTATGTCCTCATCTTTCACTAAGTAATTTGAATAAATGGGTAATGGAAGGAGGGAGGATCTTAATTAGGTTATTTCTCAAATTTAGCAATTAGAAACTTCAAAAGAAAGAAATGTATTTAACCAGTATTTATTGAGCCCTTTATTGAATATTAGGTATATTCGTTTTAATTGCCTTCTTTAACCTCTGCAACAAGCCTGTGAAGCTGATGCTTTCATTGACTTTGAGATGAAGTGACCTGTTCAGAGTCACACAGATGTGGCATCCAGGATAACAGCCCAGGTGTTCTGATGCCTGATCCAGCACTTTGCATGCACCTGGTGACCTTTTTCCTGATGTCTCCCTATACCCTGCTTGGTAGGTGCTAAGTAAATGCTGATGAACTGGCTAAGCACTATAGCAGAGAAATGCAGGCCAGGCTAGTGAACACCCATTTCAAAGTCCAGGAAGGAGAAAACCACCATTCAGTCCCTAAGAGCAACCACCTCCTACCAATCCCTTGCACCTCCCAAGGTGACAGGTTATCTGGATCTTTACTCAATTGAATCTAAAATGTTTAAATTAGTAAAAATAACTTCCCCTTCACATAACCAGAGACATGGCCATCTCTCAGCCTCCTGCGAGGTCCAGAAATGAGGAGAGAGGGTCAGCATTGTACCCCTACAATCTCAACCAGGCTCCCTCAATATCTCCTCTGGCAACCTGGGACAGATAGGGCTGGAAGCCCTGCTACACATTCCAGTAGGCCCATTACCTACTGGGATGGGACCGCAATATTGAGTGGGGTCCCAGACAAAGCTCTAATCAGCAAACCATTAATAGTAATTGATAACTAAGGTCTAAGAGTTCTCAGAGGTCAAGTTCCAAGGTGAAACCAGAGGGAAAGAAGATGAGATGCAAGCTGGGCAGGCACCAATGGTGATATTGCTTAGTGTCATCATTTGTCACGCACCACGCTTTATGTAGGATTGACTAATTGTACCATGCCAGCCACTCAGGCTTGTCAAGCTGTCAACACCAGTGCTCAAAGGAAGATCAGATTCAAGGCCAAAAGGAGATGACAAGAAGGCAAGGCAGATGCTGTGATTCCAGATGGATTTCTGTGAACAGTGTTCAACTCTGAAAGGACCCCACTGGAGAGCCAGCAGCCCTGCATCTCAGCATCTGCCTCTACGGATCTTAGAGATGCAACGCTGTGAACCCAGCATCTGATGGTGACACAAACGCAAACCAAAAGGCATGCCTTTCCCTCCTCCACCATGTCCCTGGGGTTTCCTGAAGCACTAACAGATGCCTGGTTGAAGCAGCTGCCCCACCGGGGGCTGACTAATGGGGGAAACCATCAAACAATAAAGCCACTTCTAACTGTGACTGCAGCCTGTCACTCATCTCAAAAGCTTCATTTTCCCATCTGTAAAATGGGACAAGCCATACCCTTTTTACAGGTTGGCTGTGAGGTCTAAAGGGATCAAAGCATGTCAAAGAGTTGGTTCAGGGCTTAGTAAATGGGACAGGTTTACATATGCCACCTACCCTTTGCTCCACTTTTCCACCATTCCCATTGGAGGAGTCAGAGGCTGGCTAGGACCTACCAAGCATTGCGAGGACGGTAGAGGGAACTGCAATAGAGGCCTGACAGACTGCCGGTGGAGGAGGCAGGCATCATGGGGAGATAATGGACTGGGGAGCTGGCCACACAGCCCAAGGTGAAGCACGGGGCACTTTACATATCAATAAGGTCAATTATCAAAGAAAGTTGGTTTTCTTGGTGCTGTTATTAACCTATATTGCTCTTGTTAACCTTTCTGATGAAGAATCTTTCAAAAATAATTATATTAAAGCACAATTCTCTGCATGTTTGAAATGTGTGAATGTTCCATTTCAGTACTCCCGTGTCATGAGATAATAAACACCTGGTTGCCTGGATTTGGTGATGAGTGTTTTAATCAGACTCCATTCCAGGTTCAGGGCCAGTCCTGGAAAGGGCAGGAAGCTCAAGGAGACCCATGGAGAGAGGGTTTAGGACAGGACTGGAAGGAAAGAGGTCAGTCTTCCCTCTAGAGGAAGCAAATGGCCACCCTCTTAGTGTGTCCTGGGGTCCTGGAGGGACCTGAGAGGGGCCTTTCCCCAGTGATTGCCCTCACATACGGGGCCAGGAATTGTTGATTACAGAGGGCACACTTTTGTTCCACGATGAGAACGCAGAACTCAAAGGAAGTCCTCCGAGACTGAGGACGGACCCGCTATCCACATATCTTCCTTCTGGAAGACACGGGGCGGGTGCTGGTCCTGTGCTGAGCACAGTAAGTGCAGGTCAGGTATACCTACCGAGGTGCCTGGAGCCTCAGAGGTGGTGGTGAAGGTCAACAAAAGAGTGGAGATGGGACCAGGAGGGGCAGGGTGGTGGGCAGGCGTCTTTGGGCATATTTGATTGACTCTGCCCACTCCTGTAACTGCCTAAGTGGGAGCCAGAGCCCGGTCGACCCAGCCTGGGAGTCAGGCAGCCCCAGAGCTGCTGCCCATCTACACTTTCACACATGTCACCTCCACTTGGCTGTGTGCCCAGTCAAAGGCACAGCTGTTGGGGCTGCAGCCTCCACAGTGCAAGCAGCAGAATTTCAGGGGTCAGTTCGTTTCTTGTCACTGAGATGCTGGCTTTCTTTTTCTTCCACAATGCCCGCTCACTGCAGGAGACAAACCTGTGTTCTTGAGACTTTAAAGCTTCCTGAACAATGCCTGGTACATAGCCAGCCCTCAATTTTACCTTATTAGTAGGGAATATGAAAGTGAAAGTATGTGAGGCAGACATAGGAAGCAGTTGAGGATTTGGCCTTTAAAAACAAACTCCAAGTAGGCACTGGAGACTTTCCATCCTTGTTTTTCTAATATTAAATTACTCTTCAGACTCTCAGAGTATTCCCCCAACAACGAAGCTCTTTTCTAACTTTGTCACATGAAGTCGATGGGAAATGGAATTTCCATCACATTCTAGGCATTCCACACAGATTTACTTAAATCATCACTTCAGTGGACTAAATGAAGGGAAAATACTTTCCCTAAACACCAGGGAGGTGGACATGGGGACCAGCAAAACTATGGACAACTCAAGACTTAGGTCGACAAACATGTGAAATAGTTACTATTATAGTATCAACCCATTTTACAGATGAAAAAGACTAGTGACAGAGAGGTTAAAGAATTTCCACACAGTCACACAACTGTCGTGGCAGAACCCAAACCCAGCAACTGGCTCTTCAAGTCTGTTTTGTTATCATGGTTCTCTATTGCACAGAGCTAGTAGGCTGAGAATTTAGCTCACAAGTGTGAGTGAGAGAGGAGGAAACCAAGGACTCTAGGATGAAAGAAAAGTTCATCCAAGGGAAAATGACGGGCTATGGCCTTAGCACAAACCCTATGGTCACAATAAGTCAAGTGCCAGGGAATGCTGGTGACTCAAAGAGCCAAACAGCAAGGAGAAGGGAACAAGGATCTTGGCCAGGAGGGGTCTAATCAAGAATTTTCTAGGGAGTTCCCTGGTGGTGTAGTGGTGAGGTTTCAGAGCTCTCAACGCTGCAGTCTGGGTTCAATTCCCAGCCAGGGAACTATCCTCCCCCCCCCAAAAAAAAAATAGAATTTTGTGGCAAGTACAAAGCTGAGGTTACCCTGGAACTAGCCTTTTTTCAAGGAAGATGCCCAGAGAATGAGCAATAGATTCTCCCACGTGAACCATGTTGGGGACAGAAATGTGACAGGATAACCGAAGTTTCTTATAGTTGAAAGATCCAGATGGTGAGCGGGAGCCAATTATCCAAACCACTATGGCCACACCTATTGATAACAACTACTGTCTCCAGGCCAGGTGGAGAACCTGCCCGTCAGAGAGGCAGTCGGGCCTCGTGGCTAGAAACATGGACTCTGGCGCTGAACTGCCTCACTTGGCTTCCCAGATGCTCCATTTATTGGCGGTGGTGCCTCAGGCAAATTGCTGAACCATTTCTGAGCCTTATTTTTCTCACTGGTAATATAGGATCGATGTGACGATGAAATGGGTTAACACATGCAAAGCTTAGTGCGGTGAATGCCCACCACATAGTGAGCACTAACCCAGCATAGGAAGAACATACAAAGAGACCAACAGTCACTGGGACAGAGAGAAGGGCAATTACCAAACACACAAATGCAGTGACAGCATGCAGCTCCAGACACTTCCCACTGTGTGTACCAAAGTCCCTGACACGCTAGGAGCAAAGCGATCAAATAGGAAAATAACACCTGTACTGTAGAGCTGTAAGGATTAGAAGTGACATGGACTGGGAGTGACAAACCCTGATGTCTTCAGGGGCCCAGGCATGCAGCAGTGTAGAACCTTAGCGGTTCCCAAACGTGGATTTGCAGGAAAATCAAGCCTAGTTTGCTGGGCCCCATCACCAGAGGTTCCAAGTCAGTACATCTAGGATGGGGCCCCAGATCATCATTTCTAAGAATTTCCTAGTGATTCTCTATCATGGTGGGACTGGAGAACTGAATGTTGCTGTGCAGAAATGTGGCCTCGAGTTAACAAATCTTCAGGTGCTTGATAGAAAGGTGTTCAATTTGGAATTCTATGTGATATCCTTCAATGTCAAAACACTGTACAGCCCAAATAAAGCATGGCTGCCCTTGTGTGACACCAGGGGGAAGAGTCAGTAAAGGAGACAACCCAGGGTGGGGGTGAGTGGTCCCAGTCAGTGCCGACAAGGACAAGGACAGGAGGAGGATCAGCTGAAAAGAAGGCAAGTGGGAGGCTGCTCATTTTTAAGACTTACATGCTCTGCTGCCATTATAATGTCAGAGAAGTTGAGCAGCTTGTGTTTTCATTTAAATTTAGAAGCAACTCTTCTTGTAAACATTATATAAATGTGATAAGAAGCGGGGAAAATCTTGAAAGCTGTAGGTAACATTTTACTAGAAACAGGAGGAGGGTGGGGTAGGGAACCAAAGCTGGTTGAGAGAGGGAGAGATTGGGGGAAGTGGAGGTAGCATCTCTACCCAAAACACACCTATCAGCTTTCAAACAGGGATAGCTGGGATGTCACGTTAAGGCTCTGAGAGAGCCGAGTGGTACTAAAATAGAAAAAGAAATCTAGTTTCTTTGTTTTTAATCAAAACAAACAAGCAAACAAACACAGAGAATGCAAGTCTCCAAAACACCCCTGGAGAGTCAGAAACTTGTTTTCACCTGTGCATGCTTCCAGAAATAGCACTTACTAATGAAATTCTCTGTTTATAATATTAATTAAATTTTATTTCCACTGGAGTCTTTCCTTCAAACCAACATCATCAGGCATTTTTGAAGATGACCTAATTTTTTCTTGTTTTTGTGAGAAATATTACCTTTATGACAATCAAGCTCTCTGTGGTTTCTATGTAAGACATAAAAATGTGATATTTTCTTCCAAATGAAGCTCAGGAAGCAGAATTTGTTCACATTTTGCCAATCAATACATTCAGATACATAAAAATCTCTATTGTGTGTGTTTTTAATTTGCATCATTTATACCAGTTAGAACTAGAATCTAATGATTTCTACTTACCATTCTAGTTGAACAGTTTCGTTGAGATCAGTTCTACACCAGCTGAATTCAAAGTCCAAACCACATATTAAAAAATGGGGGTGGGAGAGGAGAGGGGGAAGCTGGGTATAGGGTGATGGAAAGAGAAGTCACATTGGGTGGTGAACTTATTGTACATCAAGTTGACTGTAGAGTTGTATGCCTGAAACCTATGTGATCCTTGCTAACAGATGTCACCCCAATAAGTCTAACAATAAAAATGAATTTAAAAAAAAATGGGGGTAGTGAGTGTCTTATAACAAGGAGTTTGTTTTGTTTCACTTATGTTCTTTGTGATCAGTTTGATTTGAAGGTAGGGGCATAAACTTTAGTTTCCTTTCAGAAGCAGAATGAGGGTGGGCACCAAGAGCAATGCCCCAGGCCCCAACCCCAGACCCTGCCCAGGCAGTTACTTGTAAATCAAACCAAAGGTTCTGAATAGATTCTGTTCATTTTAGGAAATTGCAAACGCAGTGTCCTCCAGGTTATCAGAGAAAAGTTGAGGTGGGAAAAATTGGTTCTACTCAATACTCCTCAGCAGATAAGTGGGAGTTTGGCAAACTCAGCCGGTGCTCACAGCAGGAGCACGCTTGGGTTGCTCGTCGGTGCTGAGAGACGGGAGATCCCAAGGCAGCATCTAAGAATAACTGACTCTCAGAGCAGCCTCAAAGCCACCCAGTTCACACAGTCATCTGTTTTGATTGTATCTTATGCCATGACCACGTTCTAATTCTGAGTCCCTTCCCACCCATTAAATTGATACATGTGAAGCTATATTTTAATCTCTGATTCACTTAATTACCGATGCTGTGCTCGAGATCCAAGGCCACAATTACTGTTTCCATGGGAATAAGATTGGCTGCAGCTTTCCTATCCCCCTATACATCCGTCCTCATGGTGCCTGCGGAATAAGCCATTAACCCAAATCATCGCCATAGGTACCATCTACCTAGGCAACATCCATATGCTCCTTTCTTCCTCAGTTGTCAGTAGAAATAACCCTGGAACACACCACCGCATCCTGGAGAGAGACATCAAGGTCCCCAGCAACGCTTCCACCCTCTTCCCGCCCAGATTTAAAAAGACAAAGCTCATCAGTGTGAGATAATAATATCACTAAGTCAAACAATGACCAAAGAAATTCAGTGGGTCGTCATCTTCTATTTTTGTTAACACCATCATTTAATGAAAGCTTAGAGGTGGGGAAGTGACTGGCACTGGGCCTCCAAGGAGGAGGCAGATTCCCTGGGGCATCAGGATGGGAAGCGTCCAGGCTCCTTATGTTTACAGCACAGACACTGGAGTCTAACCTGGTGCCAAACAGACGTGGTTCTCAGCCTAGTTGTGCCTAGGCTACCTGGAAAAACCTGCTGTAGCCTCTCTAACTTTCTTTACTCTTCAGCAAAATCAGGGAAATGGTCATTGCCTCATAAGGTCCTTGTGCAGAGTAAACAGGATTGTCCTTGTGAAGAGCCTCCACGTGCTCTGTGTGAGCTGGGGGCTCTGACAAAGGCAACTCCCTCTCACCCCCTTATCTTGTAATAAGAGGCACCAAGCAGTAAAAAGACCATCTCTTTGACATCAACCAGATTCTGCACCAAAATCATCCCTTACCTGTGATAGTTCACCTTTCTGCATTGCAACTTCCTTGCCTGCAAAGGACAGATGGGAGGTTCGCCTCCATGGACGTGTGACAGCAGCACAGAATAAGCACTAGATAAAGGTTTATTCTTTTCTCCCTTGAGTCCTCATCTGGTCTCTTGTGTAACCTTGGGAGAGTACTTTAACCTTTCTGGATCTGAATTTCCCTACCCATAAAATGAAGGGATTTGACGAGATCCTCTTTGAATTTCCTTCCATTACATGATTCTATGACTGAGCCACCTAAGGGATATGGTAATGGGCTACATTACACAAAAGACTTGGATGTAACATTATGAGCTCTTACACCGTCTTCCAGCAGAAATCCCTATTGTTCTGAGGATAATGAATAATCCAACACAACACATGCTCTGTCTGAGCCCTGCCCATTTCCACACTCGGAGCCAGCCGGAGGCAACATTGTAAACCTCGAGAAGGATGCTGTCACCATCTCCTCCTCCCCAGGCAATGCCCCTGCCCAATAAACATGTTCACTTAACCTTGACATCACCACTGGGGCCAGTACCACATGCTCTGCTTCCTCATCCCACAAAGGCCTCAAAATTCACCTTTGCGTTCCATTCCTTTGGGAATTAATGTGCTTTCTGTCAGTCTTATGAAACGATTCATTAAAATACTTATTACTTACTTTAAAAGATACAAAGGTGACTAAGACACAGTTAGCACACCTCCACAGGAGCCTTCAATCTTCAAGGTAGGGTAACCCAACACACAATTATGAGTTGGAAAACATCAAGTACAAAAATAAAAGTAAAATCACATTCTTTTATAAAAGGAAGAGAACGTTATTCCCTGGAGCAAGACGGAAAGTCTTTGAGGAAAGGTGGCATTTGAACTGCACCACAGTTATAGGGAGGGTCTGATAGGCAATAATGGAGGATAAGAGCATTCTGAACTGGGAGGAAAGTGTAAACAAAAGCATTGCATGAGAAGGTGTACAGTGAATTTCAGAAACTGAGAATAATCTGATGTGATTGGATTACATAAAAAGGAGCAATGAATGAGGGTAGGAAGGCTGTTTGAAACCCTATTATGAAGTGCCTGAATGCCTAATTAAGGTTTTATTTTCGGTAGACAATGAAGAGCTCCTGAAGGTCCTGGGGCAAAGGTGTGGGGAGGAGGAGCAGGTCTGACAACCTTTGCAATAAACTAATCCAGAAGCTATGTTTGGAAGGGAAGCAGAAAGATGGGAAGTTGGGACAGGCCCTAAGATCTCTCTAAGAGATGTGAGGAAACCATGAGATTTGAAGCTCAAGCAGCAGCCAGGGGAATAGAAACAGAAGTGCAAGACTGAGACTCAACAGGACTGAGCTTTGATGGCATCTGGAGGCAAGCAGCATGAAAAGGGGACAAAGGATCAAAACCTCGATGATTCCACACATACATGGGGGAGTCAGAAAAAGACTGGGTTTGGGTGGGAAGATCGTGAATTTGGTTTGCCAGATGTTGAGTGTCCAATGTTTTAGGAGTGACCAGGCCAGGTATCTGGGCTCAAATCCAGGAGAAGGCAGGGGAAGGTCAGGGTGGAAAGCCCACACTGGAGAGTCAGCTGAACCCAGGGAAGCAGCAGTAGCAGCTGTGGAATTGAACACATTTGTAGGACAATGAGTGTGGCAACAGAAGGAATGGGTGCCACACCCGAAATCCTGGGAGACGTTACCTGGATGGGGCTGAAGGAGGAAAACCAGACAGAGTGTCGGCATCATGGGACTACAGGAAGCCAGGGGATCCCAGGAGAGGTTAGGGATGGTGGGTTTACTCCCAGTTACATCTTTACTTACATCCAGAAGTTGTGGCTTATCCCACAACTTTGGGCCCACCTGTGGGAGATAACTCAGGACAGGCTCTCCTACTGCCTCTCTCTGGAGAGGCCCAGCCCTCGCTGTAGCTCATGTGGGAGTCCGGACTTTTCTGGCATTTTATTAGCCTCCCATAAAGCAGTTTTAGTGGGTGAGGAGATGGAGAGTTTCATTTCAACAGAATTTCTCCTAGAAGAGTGTGGTTTCTCCTGAGGGAAAAAGACATCAGTGAGCCTGCAGGGAATAGGTGGGGGCTGCAGAGAGGATGCACAAGCAGGTAGGAGACCTCAGAAGGTAGGTGAAACTGGTCTGTGCAACAGAGGAAAACCATGAGGAACTGTTGAGGCCAAGTTGGAAGGAGAGACTGAGGCCCTGGAATGGGAGTGGAAATGAGGAAAAGGAATCTATAAGCGGTCGTAAGCGGGTGAGGGATGGGGCAAAGGACATTTGAAGAATTGATACTACATAGAGGAAACACGAATGCACATTACTAGAGTGGAAGAAGCCAGTCTGAAAGGCTACATATTATATGATTTCAAATATGTGACAGTCTGGAAGAGGCTAACCTATGGAAACAGTACAAAAAGAAAAACAGTCTTTCTAAGCAAGTGCAGCAGATGCAGTCAAGCCAGCTTTGCAAACACCCGTATTATATAAAGATTAGCTGTGGCCAAGGTTTGGGTGGGGATTGCAGGTGAAAGGCAGAGTGCAGAGGATTTTTAGGACAGTGGAGCTATTTAGTGCAGCAAAACTACAATACTACAATGGTGGGCACATGTCTCTATACATTTGTCTAAACCCATAGATGTGCAATACCAAGAATGAATTTATAATGCAAATTAGGGACTTTGGGTGATGATGATTTATCACTATAGGTTCATCAACCACAATAAATGTACCTTCTAGTAGGGGTGGCTCATTGCGTGTGGGTGGAGGCAGGGGATGTATATGAACTCTGACTTTCTGCTCAATTATGCCATGCACGCAAAATTGGTCTAAAAAATAAAGTCTATTTAAAAGGAAAAAATATTGATAGTGATATTGCTTTTTCTGAATACTTATTTGCATTACTTGTGTTTAAACCTCTTTTCTTTTTGTCCTGTCCCCCAACTCTTTGCCACCAAGACTCACCAAAGTTATACTGGGTCAAAACATCCTTGATATACACAGATTTTTTTTTTTTCTTTTTCCTGTGTGAGAAACAACTGAAGAGGCTATTTTAGGTATAGTGACAGTCCTCATAGTCCCAGAATCTTGGCAGCAGAGGGGACCAGGAGAAGTTACAGAAATTGTGGGAGAGTTGTAGATTTCCCCACGCCTGGGATCAGGAAGGAGAGGCACCCCTATTTAGACCTCGGGGCCCCAGGAGCCCCAATATGTCTGGAAGGCTCCAGGTTGCCAGAGTGAATCCCAGCTGCGCCCGTTGATGGCAGTGATTCTGGAGAATGGGTTGAAGCGTAGAAAAGGGCATCACATCCACTCAGAATGGACAAAGACTATCTCTTATCCGAGCTGGGTTGTGAACCCTGGCTTTGACCTTGACCAAGTGCTTGGATGTCATGGTCCTTTCTGCTCTAAAATTCTACTCTTCTAAATGAGGACTTCCAGTCTCTTTGACACCTCCAAAAGGAAAAACAGCCTTTATAAGCAAGTGGAGCAGTATGCAGGTAAGCCAGGTTTCCAGCCACCCGAATTATTGAATCCCAAATTGTGCAGCATGTGCTGCCAGAAACGCAGGGCTTCCTTTTCATCGGGGATCACCAAGTAGCAAATACCGGCCCCAGCTGCTCCGGAGGGCTGATTGAGCTCCCACCTTTCACCCTGGGCTGGCAGCATCAAGCAATCACCTGCAGTACCCTGACAGCTGCCTGACAGGGCATGCAGGGAAACGCGCCAACAGCCGTGTGCTGGGCCCGGAGCAGCAGCAGCAGCCACATAAGCATTGTGCCTGCTGGAATGATCTTCCCTGACTTTCATTAATCTCTCCAGGGCCCCCTGAGGTCAGCAATGTTTAAACAGTGGTGGAGTTGAACTTGCCCACCAGACTGGCTCAGCTAATCTACTCCCCATGGACTGCAGGCTGCCTCAGTCATGGCCAAACCACCAGGTGAGCAATAGGTGAACTGTAAGGTGTGCAAATATTTGGCTTTATCCATGGTCAAATAAATCATTTCCCCTTTCCCTGAGCTCTAGGAAAACCCCGCAAAGCCCCAGGATCTGCCTAGGAGCAGAGATTTACCCACACAAAGCATATCCCACTTAAAGGAAATGAAACACTAAGAAAAGGTCCATTTTTATACACAAATTATGACTAGGATTGCAAAACTTCACTTTTCCAGAAACAACTTCTCAAAGCAGGTTAGCTGGTGCATAGTACTAGGTGATATTGCACACAGAAATAAAAAAAAATTATCTTTACATGGTAAGTTAAAATAAGGCTTGGTTTTAAAAACGACTTTGCTGTAATTATTCAGGTTCATGTCTACTGTGCAAGGGAAGCCGCTCAAGTTCATGTTTTTCAGAAAGTCCTGAATCCTGGACCCTGCAGTCATTAGCACAGCATTGCCTTGTCCCCTCCCCTGAGGAAAACTAAGGCCAGCTTTCCTCAGATACCCCAGGCAGCCCGAGGAAGCCCTGCTGTGCTTCCTACACGGGACCTCAAGTTCAGGCCCCGGCCCTCATGCTGATTTCTTCCAAATGAGGCTAGATACACCTGATAGATAATAAGGAGAAATGTTTAGTCAAATTGCTTTGCAAGCTTCAGCTTTACCAACTATTTTAAAATAATGTACTCTGAGGAAATTCAACTGTTGCCTATTTTGTGCAATTTAGGATTGAGTGCTTTGTGTGTTTTGGGTACAGCCTCCTTCCTGCTTCAGTAGAACCAGGCAAAGACCTACAGGAATTCATGTGATTTGTGTGATGTTTTTACATCTCAGTGCTTCCTTCTTCCCCAAATGCACAGTGCCAGCCTACTGCCTTGTCTTCTTCCTTTTGAACTCTCCAAAGAAAGGAAATAAGAGTAATCCACTCCCAAGCAGACACCAACACATACTGGGTCGAGCCAAGGTGGGGTATCTCTTTGCCACACCAACATACTGTAATCACCCACCAAAGCAAGGTCTCCTCACAGTTGTCACAGGCTTTGCCCATGGTCAAACAGCAGACATTTACCACTCAAATACAATTAATTAGGTATACTTCTTTCATTCACTTATTTATTAACTCATTTAATGATATTTAGTCATTGATTCAAATATTAACTACCTGTCAGTAAAGTGTCAGGGAAGAGCTAATACATAAGGCAGTCTTGGTTCTTGAAGAATTCAAACTTCGGTGACCACAGAAAATTAAAGTACTGAGCAACTTCTATAATTAGTGTATGCACAAGGGGCTAACAGGTAGATCAGGAAACACCTTCCCAGAGGAAGTCATGCTTAGGTTGAGTCCTAGAAGGGAAATAGAAGTTGTAAAGTTAAAAAGGGCAGGAGGACAAAGAGGGTTGTGTTCTGGTGTGTACGGGATTGGGAGACAGCATACACAAAGGCTCAGAGCATGGTATGGTTGGAGAACTCCACCGTCTTTCAATTGTCTTCACTCTCTGGAATTCTACATCATTTACTTCAAAGATCCCCATTCTAACCACCTATCCACAGTTATCTGCATCCTTGAAACACTGTAGCTTTGTTCAGTGAGTTTTAGTGGTTGGCCCACAATCTTCCATTTTATAAGTGAGACATTTGAGGCCTGGAGAGGCTTAGTTACTTGTTCTAATTTATGAAACTGTATTGTCTTCTTTGATAAAAGTAGAAGTTCAATGAGGGTTCCATTCTTGTGTGATTTGAACCCCTAAAGAATCAAATGTAAGACCCTGCAATTACTGAGTAATTGATTGATATCAGAGTGAATTAATGATTAACCTAAAGCTAATTCTTTGGCTGGTGCCCTGATCCATAAAACCCTTTGAAGGAGTAGTAAACAAAAACAACTAGCAGTCATTTAATGACTGTTACCAGCTAAAAATTGTGCCAGATGCTTTACAGGCATTTCTTTTAATTCTCACAACACCTCTATGAAATAGGTTCTATAATAAATATAATTAGTCTCAATAACAGTAATTAGCCCTACTTAATGGAAGAAACAGGCTTAAAGTTGTTAAATTGCTTGCCCTAGATCACACATGGTGGAACTCAGGTTGACCTCTCTGCTTCTAGAGAGCCAGTTCTTGAGCACTACCTTTTATAACTTCTTGCAGACGGGTTCTCGCAGACAACTGAACCACGGCTCCAGCAGAGAAAATGCAATTTGCACCTTTATCTCTGCCTCTCAGAGTGATGGTCTGTACACCTTCCAAGACCTTTTTTTTTTTTTTTTTTTTTTTTTAGAAAGAAGTTGCTCATCTGTTATTCTGGAAACCTGAGGAAACAGAGAGCCAGCAGCACACGGGAGAGGCCCAAATAGCTGGGCTTTCCAGCTGTGACGTTTCCCAAGGCAAATCAATCCGAGTCATCGGCCGCCATTCCACCTTCTGACTTTCAGATGCTGCTCCTTTAGAAGACACTTCACGTTGACAAGTGACATTTGTTCCTTCCACAAAGTGGTGGAGACCCAAAGATGGGTCAACATGGTGCCTGCTTGCATGAAGCCGACAATCTAGTGACAAAGACAGGCAAGTGAATGAATGCATGCAGTAGAGCACTAGAGGCGCTGTGGTCCTCATAGTATAATAACAACAAGGAGAGGAATGGCCGCTAACCTTCAAGGGCTTACCAAGGGCTGGGCATTATATCAAGTGCTTTACATTTATTATCCATCTTAGTAAGTTCAGGCAGCTGGAACAGACTACCACAGACTCAGGGGCTTAAACAGCAAACGTTTACTTCTCCAAAGCAGGATGTGGAGTTTGGTCTGAACCTGTTTCCTGGCTTGCAGATGGCTGCCTTCTTCTTGGATCCTCACATGGCGGAGGGCAGAGGGAGAGGGATAGCTCTGTGTCTCCTCTTGTAAGGACTGGAGTCCTATTCATGAGGGTGTCACCCTCATGACCTAATCACCTCCAAAGGCCCCTCTACCAAATATTATCACCCTGGGGATTGGAGGGGGGACTGGGGGAGAACAAATATGTAGTATACAGCATTACCTAATTTATTCTTCATAAAAACTCAGTACAAAAGATACCATTAGCTTCCATTTTACACTTTGTGCACATTTTACACCAAGCTTGTCCAACCTGCAGCCCGCAGGCCACATGTGGCCCAGAACAGCTTTGAATGCAGCTCGATACAAATTCATAAACTTCTTTAAAACAGTAGAAAAATTATGCGCGAACCTTTTTTTCAGTTCATCCGCTATTGT
This sequence comes from Lyroderma lyra, assembly GCA_004026885.1. Lineage (NCBI taxonomy): Eukaryota > Metazoa > Chordata > Mammalia > Chiroptera > Megadermatidae > Lyroderma > Lyroderma lyra. The sequence goes on from PVJL010013391.1 coordinate 15,851, forward strand.
AGTGTTAGTGTATCTTATGTGTGGCCCAAGACAGTTCTTCTTCCAGTGTGGCCCAGGGAAGCCAAAAGGTTGGACACCCCTGTTTTACACAGGCATGGAGAGGTTAAGCAATTGCCCAACGTCATAGTAAATGATGATCCCAAAAGCCAGCTCTGTAACTGGGGAAAATGTTTTGAGAATCCAGAGGTTATGTGGGAGAAACCCATCAGGGTTCCAAAGAACATAAAGGCGTCTGATGGAGGGAGCAATGAATGTATCAGGGTGCCTCAGAGTCTCGTCGCAAGTCCCTCGCAGAGTCTGTGGAAGGAGAGAGCAGAAGGCTTCCTGGGAGACACATGAATTTCCCAGATGTTAAAGACAGAGTTTTGATGATAGAATACCTGGATTTGGGTTCCAGATGTGCCACTTACCATCCATGTAAACTACAACTCAAGTTTCTACATATGTAAACTGAAAATAATAATTGTTTCCACTTCCTAGGAGAAGAATAAAGTGAGATAATTTGTATAAATGGTCAAACACCGTCGTAGTAGGTGTTTAATACATGTTAGCTTAGGAAACAGAGAGGGACTTTCACAGGGAGACCTGGAGAATGAGTCAGGGGCTGAGTCAGGCAAAGAGAGGAAAGAGGTGGGAGGAGATGTCACACACACACTAGAAAAGCAAGTGACAATGTTCAGAGACAAGAGAAAGAAAAGGCCTAAAAGAGGCGCAGGGCAGCTGAGGATGTGGAGGGAGAGGAAAGGATGACGAAGATTCAGACAGAAGGCCCAGCAAGGTGTGCTCGTGAGGGGCAATGCAGGGCAAGCCAAAGAGAGAGGACAGTGTGAGAATCCTGTTTAAGCAGGAGAGGGTCATCAGGTTGTTCAGTAACCAGGCCCAGAGATGGTGGTGGTGTGGATTAGGATGGAGGCAGAAGAGATAGAGAGACGTGCATGGATTCCAGGATGCGTCTGTGACTTGGCGATTGATTGAGTTCTGGGGAGAGTGAGGAAAGCATCACCATGGCAACTGGACTTCAGGTGAGGCAACAGGACAAGGGAGGTACCAGTCCTGAAATGGGGTGACCTGAGATCGGGTGTGGTGGGGAGATTCTGGGGTTCTTGTGAGGCATTCATGTGGGGCCATCCACAGGGAGTGATGGGCACACCAGGAGGGAGTTCAGCAGAGAGGTCTGGGCTGGGAATTTGGAAATAATGGCCAATTTATGGCAATTACCTATCTCTATATTCTTTCTTTTTTTTTTCTATCTAGTAACAGAACTCCATTTTTTTTTTTTAAGGGCAGCTTTTAATCTGGCTACAGGAGTACTTTTTCCAACCTAAGCTTTGCTTAGTGAGATAGAACAAAAACATTGTGAAAAAACATTTGTCAGTTCCTCTTTTCTGTTGCCTGGAATGCAGATGTGATGGCTGGAACCTCAGATACCCATATGTGACCTTGAAGTATGTTAGAAAACAAGACAGCAGGCTCAAAATTGAGTCATCTAGGCTAAGCCCCACCTGACCAAACTGACACTTAATTATATTTTCACCTCTCTCGAAAATGAAATTTTAAACCAGCTGATCAGGAATCACCTGATCAGCACCAGTTAGAAACCTGATAGACCCCTGGCCATCCTCTAAAAGGAAGTGAGCTTGCAATAACCATCCCACTGGTTTGCCTGGTATAGCTTCCTTCTTCCTGCTCCCATCTGCCTATAAAAGTCTTTCATTTTTCACAGCTTCTCAGAGCTCCCTTCTACCTGTTAGATTGGATATTGCCTGATTCAAGTCAATTCTTGCCCAAATAAACTCTTAAAATGTAAAACATTTACTATGCCTTAGTTTATCTTTAACAGGTAGAAGTCAGGCTCTGAGGCTGTTTAGGTAGAAGTGCTTGAGTCCCTGAAATTACTGTAGAGCTGGCAGCAGCCCTCGTTTGCCCCGCTCCAGAGAACAATGCTTCTCCTTGCTTAGCCCTTGGGGTTTAGGACTTTTGTATTATTCTGTGTAGCCAAATCTAATCCTTTCAGTACAGGTATCATCAGCCTATAAATGGTGACAGGAAACTTGAGAGTAAGGAATAGAAGTGCCCAAGGGGAAGAGAAAGGGACAGACAAAGGAAGAGATAACTATAAAAGAGACCCAGAAGCCAAGATGAGATTGTTGAGAATTAAGAGTGAGATGTTGAAGGAGGGCGCCAGAGCATGGCATTGGTCCCTGAGGCCCAGATGAATTCCACGAGCCAAAGACCCTCTCTCTGTCATGAGTTTCTGTGCAGGGGGATGGGCAGAAAGGGGCTCAGTGCAGACCCCGGTAGTGAAGGGCTCAGAGCCTCAAAATCAAACACATCAGTGTCATCGGCCCTGATGACAAGAAATAATTTTCTTGTATGAAACCAAAATCTGACTTTCTGTGATTTCTACCTATAGTCACCTGAAGACACGCTGAATAAAATCTGTACCCTCGGCTTTCAGACAGCCCTTCCAAAGTTTGAACATGATATTCTTGTTCTTCCTTCCTCATTAATTACCTCTTTAACATGCAACACACCACTCAAGTTCCAGATTGTTCATAATGCTGGTCACCCTTTTCTAAATGGACTTCACCTCGTTAACATCCCCAAGTGGCCACAAGCTAACGAAGGCTGATGAGTCCCGCAGGCCATCATCTCCCAGACTGGAACTGCACACTTATTAATGCCATCAGCGTGGCCTGGGTTTCTTCAGGAACTGATCACCCCATGGCCTATATTGAGCTTGAGCTTTAGTAAAGTCAGCTCATCCATCAAGGACAAACATGTTGACATCTTCTTAAATGACACCCAACCTCTCTGCAGAAGTGGACAGAGCGATTAGATCCCAAAAGGCAGTTCAAAGACATTCCCTGACAGTGTTGGGTTAGAAATCAATTTTCATCTCTCACCTATTATTTCAGGGAGAAGCAGTGCCCAGAACATACCAGGCTCCTTAGCAAAGCAAATGACACATGTCCCCCAACCATTCAAGCATTCCCAGCTGCCTACTTTCCTTCGGTGACAAAGACAATTGACATTAAAGAGTTTCAACAAATCGTGCTAGGCCAACATAATATGGGCTACCCTAAACATGTCTTTTTCAAAACCACGTGCACAGACAACTAGAAGAAACTCTAGAGGTTTGGCTAGAGAGGCTTCACAGAAAATTGACAAGTCCATGGGTTTTATCATGAAAAGGTGTGGGTTCACTTCCTGCCCCCACTGCAGTGAAAGCCGGCTCATGGGCACAAATCACGTCCCTTGGCCTCAAACCCTTTATCTATAAAAAGAGATCATAATGTCTGCTTCACAGTTGTGAGAACTGGGATAGTGAAAGCACCGATCCAGTCATAGCCACCCACAGATGGTAATCATCAGTATTATCTAAGCCAGCTTCTACCTAGGGCGGCCTTGTCTTTATACCACCCCTTCCAAGCAGATCCCAGTGCCTATCCTCGTGCCCTGACAGTGCCAGTGCACTGAACTACATGCTGAATGGTGGGCTGGATTGATGGGACCCCTGAAGCCACATGCGTGGTGGAAAGAACACGGGTGCCAGGACCTCTTTGCCTTCTCACCTTGTAACTTTGTCTATTAGACAGATGCCATTATTATGGTGATCAGACACCATAATATTTTTTGAAGGTCCTTACTCATAATCTAGTGGACTCATATTATAGGGATGTCCGACTTTTTGGCTTACCTGGGCCACATTGGAAGAATTGTCCTGGGCCACACATATCATACACTACCACTAAAGATAGCTGACAAGGTTAAAAAAAAAGAGAGAGAGAGAGAGAGATAGCAAAAATATCCCATAATGTTTTAAGAATTTATGTTGGGCTACATTCAAAGCCATCCTGGGCTGCAGGTTGGACAAGGTTATGAGCCTCTGTACATACATTATCCCATATCATCTTCAAAATAACCCTGTGAAGTATATTCTGATATCAACCCCACTTTGCACAGAGGTTCAGAGTGGTTCAGTAGCTTACTAAGGTCACACAGCTCGTAGTGGCAGGGTCAGGTTATGACCTGGAGTCATCTGGATTTCAAAACCTATGCTTTAACAAGCATGCAGCGCCAATACAAATAACCCATCTCTAAAGTTGCTTAGACTAAGAGAGGGCTGCCTGCCCCAGGTGGGCATGGCTTGGTCTCCTCCACAGAGGAGCAAAGACACGGGAGAGCAGAAGAGGAGGCACACAGGTGATGCAGTGATAGGCAGCAGCCATGCTGACTGTGGTCAGGAATAGAGGTGGCCAGAACCCCAAGGATTCATCAGGCAGACTCACAGGGCTCAGTGGCGGCCGTAGCTCACCCACAGATGCGGGGATGCCAGAAATGAAACTGGTCCAACTCAAGGTACAAACATTGCAGTCTCTAGCTGTTTTGCTCTGGGCAAGCCATTTACTCACTTTGAACCCTAGTTTCCTCATCTACAAAATGCTGGGACTCAGCACTGTCTCAAGAAATAAATGGATTATGAAGGTAAGGAACCTGTCACACCTTTGCATTTTAGCTTTTTTCACTTGTATGAAGTGTGTGGCCTGCTGCTGTGTCCACAGTCCCCAGATTACCCTAACCAGGTTTGCATTTGGAGAAGCAGACCTCACATCGGTGTAGAAGTGCTCATTAGCTAAGTATTTCCCAAATAAGATGAATAGATAAACAATAGAATGGTGAAGGGCTGCCCAGAAGAACCCATTATTCCTTATAAATGACTCCTCCTCTTCCCTCTCAGTAGAAGCAGTCACCTCTTTGATATCCATATGTCACAATAAAACTTCTTTTAGAGGTTCTGGTCATTAACTCATACCTGTCATTTCTTACAGTTTATTGAAATCTGCTTTCCTGGGCCTGCCACACAGCCTTCATTCACTGCTACAAGCGACAAGCAGCCCTGTCACTTCCCCACAGGCTCCCATCACCTCCACACCCTCAGATGAACGCCATTCATCTTGTTAAGTCCAGAACAGCTGCTCCCCACCGTCTGAGCTACGAAACTGCCAGCAAGGCAATGGAGAATTCATGACCATCAGGCAGGCTTCTGGGAGTTTCCAGACTGTAAAACAGTTCCGTTCCTATCATTCATACGATCCTGGCAGCCCAAGATGAAACCGGCAAGGTGACTAATTAGTGGTTCTCTTTGACTATATTTGATTTGTCCCTGCAAAGAGCCACAGATGAAGAAGTTCTATTAGGAGAGTGGTTTCCATAAGAATCTGCTGGGAAAGCAACACACAGACCCTAACCAAAGCAGCCAAGGGGTAGAGTCCCACCCTGATGTGCCTGTGGCCCGCCTACCATCCAAACAAATCAACCAGAAGCAAAAGCTTTCTTAGAGTCATTCTTTCAGCCTAAATGCTAATCTTCATTAAATGCGAATACAGCCACTTCTTCCTTAATGACCTACCTGTTTAGTGGCCATTGGAACCTAGGACCAGTTCTGCAGGGTGGGGAATCCCTTTTGTCAGTCTGTGTGAGTCTCAGGAGTCCCCTGTCTCAGTCTTAGTCCCATTCCCACAATTGGTCAGTATTCACTACATGGAGCACTAGCAATCACACACGACTACACATTTAGTTTACGTGGTTTCCCGTGATATCTATTGAAAATACATGAGACACACCATGAGACATCTGCTTTTAAGCTCCTCGCCTATCAACCAGTTTGCTCGATGACCTAGTTGTACGGATAGAACTCGGTCATTAATGAAGAGTGGCTGTACTTTTTAAGACCTGACACAATGTGCCCAACCAGCATTTCTACCTTAAGAGAAAGTGTGGTTATCAAGTCCTCTTCTGAGAGGACCTTGGAGGAGAAAGAGGGAGGAGATTAAAGGACTCGGATGTCAGCATTAGGAAAAGAGACTTCTACAGGCAGAAAGTGGGGTGAGGCAGGTGTCACACAGGGAGCAAGTGACAGGGATGTTGCTATTAGTAGCACCCCAGAGCTGAAGTAACCAGGAAAATCGGTCTTCCCACTCCATTCACCCCTGGCCCAGACCACCAATTTTTACACGTAGCTAGTGACCATCTGCCTGCCTTGTCAGAAACATGTTCACAATTTCTAAAGAAAAGAGTGATTTTTTAAAATTTACGTGCATTTTATTCTGTCATACCCTTAAAATGCCTGAGAAGCTAAATAAAAAGTTTTAGGGTTTTTCCACAACATACAATGAGAATTAGAGCACAGAGACTTCTCACGCTCATGGAGAAATCACTGTGAAGTTACAACAGTAGCAGCAGGAACCAAATAAAATCCTCAAAATAAAAGTAAAATATTTAAGTTAGTCTCCAACATGGGTATGTGCTTTCCATGCTCTCAAACCATTTCATAGCTGTTACTTCACTGAATTTGTGTTTCTTTCTTTGGTAGAAAAGGAGCAGGTCGTTCCTACCAGATGGAGTTTAGACGTGATGGAAGCTAAGTGACTTGCGTCTCAAAAGACTAAAGCCCTTGTTTTAACAATGCAAATATCCTCATACCCGTTTCCCACTGCAGTTTTGGGAGGCAGGTAAGGACGGCTGCAAAATCTGCACCACAAAGAGTGCAGGAATCTGAATTGCTAGAAATCAAGGCTTTCACTCTCCCAGTCAGCCAGGCTCGTGGACTGCTCTGTGTGCAGAAGGCAAGGTTTCTCCCTGCATTGAATTACATATTGTGTTTAGTACTTCACATGCTCAACACATAAGCCATTCATATGCAGGGAAATAAATGATCACTGAAAACTAAATAGTGGGAGGAATTGGCTTTCTCAACTGAAAATAAATAGCTTTTATGAGTAAACCACAAAATGGTTTTGGAGACTTGTTTGGGCTCACTTCCTAGTTGAAGATCAGCTAGAGTGAACTGACCTTTATTTATGTATTTACTTTTATCATCATCAGGTTAGTATTCTCATCTGCCAGCCTATAGAATGGCACTTTTCTCTCTGTGGACACAGCTGGCTTAGCTTTCAAAGAAGCATTTTTTCGCAGCCACACATGGGATCTTAGCCTTCTAACTCCCAGGCACTCTAAAACGATGCAAACTACTAATGGCATGTTCAAGTTAACAGCTCTGCAATGTCTCCAGGGGGTGTCCGATTCTCTAAGTTTATGTTTAAATCTGCTCATCTCAAAAAGTCTCATAAATTAACTAGATAGGCATTTTAAAACTTTTATCAAATGGGACTTGGTTTGGTTATTTTAAGTCTCAAAATTTCCATTACTTTGCATTTTGGCTATAAATTTTAACTTCTCTGCCAAAACGGTCTGGGATAATCTGCTTTTGGTCCGTGTCATTTGCCTAGAATTCCAAGTGAATGATTAGTGTTTTTCTGATTAGAGTGGCACGCTACTAGGGTAAGAGAGGGAAATGAAACTAACATAGTTTCTACATGGTTATTTGTCTCTGTTGTTGCATATTGTATATGATAACATAATGTCACACATGTTCATATGTACCTTAAGTATGTACCTTAATAATATGTACCTGAATGAGAATCATTAAGAATAATATTAACCAGGTCTTTCTTAGGTTCACTTCCTCACAAAAAAGAGTCTGCAACTAGGAGCTAGAGGCAGGCCCTTTATTGGGAAGTGTTCTTGGAAACCACTGAGGGAGCTGGTCAAGTGAGGCAGGGAGGGGACAAAAGCCAGTGAAGAGCATAGTCATAAGCAAGTTGCCTCTGAGGGCCATCTGGGCTCAATGCAGCATGACCTTCCGAGTAGCCATCTAAACCACTCCTCAGAATCAGTCCATCAGGTAATATCTACCCACCAAAGCTGGGGTATTTATCTACCCAAACCCTTGTTTCTCACTAGTGGAGGGTTATTTCTGGAGGTGTCAAATGCCTGGCATTTACGGGCTGTCCCACACTCAGGCTAGGCAAGTCCCCAGAGCCCTGGAGAAAGCACCCAATAGCTGTGGGTGCCTGATGTGACAGAATGTCATCACACATAGTAACTCTCCACTGAAACTGCTGGCGGACTCACAGGAGAGCTTGTGGACCCGGGCAAGTCATTAGCAGCATCTTCCACAGCCTGTGCTGAAATAATTGGCTCTTGCAATATTTCATCTGAAAGTGATTTTGGAGATTGTTTCCTAGGGCTGTCATAACAAATGACCACAAACCACAAACAACAGAAATTTATCCTCTCACAGTTCTGGAAGCCAGCAGTTTGAAATCTAGGTGCTGGCAGAACCACGCTCCCTCTGAAGGCTCAATGGGAAAATATATCCCTCAACTCTTCCAGGTTCCGGGGGCACCAGACTAGTGATCCTTGGCTGTGGCTTCGTCACTCTGATGGCTGCCTCGGTCCTCGCATTGCCTCCTCCTCTTCCATCTCTCTAACCTGTCTCTGCCTTCCTTTAATAAAGACACTTGTCATTGAATTCAGTGCCACCCAGGTAATCCAAGATCTCATCTCAAGATCCTTAATTTAATTACATCTAAAAAGACCCCTATTCCTTATAAAGGAACATTCCCAGGGTTCAGGTATTAGAATATCTATATCATTTTTGACCGGCCATCAGTCAACCCACTCCAAAGATCATCAATTCAAAAGCTCAATTGAATGGTAAGGTAACTAAGGCTTCAGAATCAAAATGACTGGCTCAAGGTTATGCAGTGTCTGGCAGGAGAAACGCCCAGACTTGAGTTATGGTTTTATTATAAAATCATAACCATACATGCTATGTTTTGTGATAAAAGATTTGGTATGGATTACCAACTCATAAAAAAAGGGGTGTTATCTGTGCCAGACCCTGTACATCTGGAGCCAGACAATGAGTCAGATCCTGGTCTTCTGATATGAAAACAGAATTCACCCATTCTCTCAGGACATAAATCCAGTGATCATCCTTTACTGCTCACTTGCCTTCATCTCCTACAACCACGCATCAGGAAGTGGTACCCTTCTTATTTCCAAAGGACACTCTGTGGCCTGTCACTTCTCACCACCCACACCTCCACCTCCATACTCCAAGTGACATCCTCCCAGCTCAGTGCACTTACCCCCTAACTGCTTCTCCTCCTGGTCCTCCACAGTTCGTTCTTCACGCCTGGCTCAGAGTACATTTTCAAGCAAATTAGTCTCCTGCTTCAAACCTTCAGTGTTTCTCATCCTACAGGAAATAGAGTCGAGGCCCTCCGGACCCCAGTGACCCACCTCTCCAGCCCTCCATCTCGCTTCCCGCCACCCATGTTTCCCTGCAGCATGCTCCTGCAACCTTGCCTGCCCTTCTGCCTCCCAAACACCCTAAATCTTTTCCTCTAGGACTTCCACACTTACATTCCTTCAGCTTAACACATTCTGAGGGACACCTGGTTTCATTATACAACATTTTGCTTTAAAGTTGCAGAACCTATCCACAACATTAAAAGAGGACTTACTGTACTTTGGATTCTAAAACATGGATTTCACAACAGTCAGAGGGGGAAAAAGGGTATAACAGCAAAGCTTGAGAGATTCTCCAATAAAATACATTGCAAGAGGCTCAGAGGGCTCTTAAAAAAGTGATTTACTCACCTTTGAGAAATGCCAATGGGGAAAGAAAGGAGATGTGAAATATAAAGATGGATTTGTGTACATTACAGGTGTTCCAGGTGAGCTCAGAGTGGGGCATGGAGAAGGCCTGTATCCAAGGTATAAGAACAACAGAACAACATGGAAAATGTAGGTCTGCTGCGTTCGGTGCAGGGAGCAAAGTGACAGATGTAGGAGACACTGAGAAGGACCTCTGATTCCAGCCCTTTCCATGGATCTCTCCATCCAGTCCTCACCAGGGCCTCACGAGACAGACAACTACTTGTTATCAGCCCATTTTAACGATGAAGCTACTTGGGCCTCAGAGAAACAAAGTCCCAGATCCCACAGTTATTCACCCAACAAAGAGAATCATTATCAGACAGAAAATGACTAGAGTGCAAGAGATGTGGGAACGCAGGTACATGCCTGGTTGTTTTCCCGACATTCATATCCTAAGCCCCCAAATGTCTCCAACACATACTGGAGTCTCTGCTGACAGAGCTAGATGCTGAGGACACACAGTGAGTTAGACATGGGCCTGCTCTGAAGGAGCTGACCGTCTGCTGTGGGAACTGACTTGTAATGGAGCAGTGCTTCTGGGAGGTAGGGCCACAGAGGATCAGTGCCTCACCTGGAATTTGTGGTGTCAGGAATGTCTTTCCATCCCAGCTGTATATTTAGCAGATAAAAGGGGTCAGGAGAGAGAGTGTTCCTACAGATAAAATAGTATGTGGCCTAGGGGATTGGGGACCGGGACAAGAGAATCATGGTCTGTTTGCAGCATTAATTGCATCAGAAGATGTGGAATTATGTGGTAAATGTTCATCTTTCTCTCTATGCAGCAAGGGCTGGAGGGCAGGACTGTCCCTTTGTTCACTTCTGAGTCCCCAGCGCCTGGCCCACACTTGCTACTGAATAACGGCAACAATAATAATAGCTACTATGGATTAAACATTGACTAAGGGGTGCCCGATAAGTGTTACTACTAGAAGGTGCTCAATAAGTAGTTATTGAATAAGTAAGTGAATAGCAAAAGTGGCATGACAATGTTAGTGAGTCACAGGTTCCAGCTAATAAAGTCACGGGCCAGCTAGGGAAGGTGAACTCTATCCAGCAAGTAATAGGTAGGGGAACACTGGATTTTTAAGTGGGAACTGACATGATTTGGTGTTCATTTTAAAAATTTTTTTAAGTTTTTCAATTATAGTTGACATACAATATTACACAAGTTTAAGGTATGCAATATAAAGATTAGGCACTTATATAACTTACAAAGTGATCGCCCCTATAAGTCCAGTACCCATCTGATACCATAAACAGTTATGAAAATATTAATGACTATCTTTCCTATGCTATACTTCACTTCCTTATGACTACTTTTATGAACTGCAATTTGCATATCTTAATCCATTCACTATTTTCACCCACTCCCAATTCCTCTCTCATCGGGCAACTATCAAAATGTTCTTTGTATCTGTGAGTTTGTTTCTATTTTATTATTCACATTTTTTAAAAAATCTTTTTTCTTCTTTTTCTTAAAGAAGTCCCTTCAAAATTTCTTGTGATACTGGTTTGTTGGTGATAAACTCCTTTAGTTTTTTTCTTGTTTGAGATGCTCTTTATCTGTCTTTCTATTCTAAATGATAGCCTTGCTGGGTGAAGTAATCTTGCTTGTAGGTCCTTACTTTCCATCATTTTGAGTATGTCATGCCAATCCCTCTGTCCTGCAAAGTTTTTGTTGAGAAATCAGATGATAGTGTTATGGGAGCTCCATTGTAGGTAACTAACTGCTTTCCTCTTGCTATCCTTAAGAATCTCTCTTTGTCTTTAACATTTGGCATTTTAACTATGACACGTCTTGGCATGGACCTCTTTGGGTTTATTTTGTTTTGGACTCTGCACTTCCTAGACTCTTTTCTTTGCCAGGCTAGGGAAGTTTTTATCATTCTTTTTTTCAAATACATTTTCAATTCCTTGCCTTCTCTTTTTCTTCTGGTATCCCTATGATGTGAATGTTATTACTCTTGATGTTGTCCCAGAAGCCCCTTAAACTATTCTCATTTATTGGAGTGGGGATTCTTCTTTCTTTTTGCTGTTCTGATAGGGTGTTTTCTGCTACCATATCTTCTAAATTGCTTATTCTATCCTCTACTTCATCTAATCTAATGTTGTTTCCCTCTAATGCAGTCTTTATTTCAGTTATTATATTCTTCATTACAGACTGGTTCTTATTTCATGTTTTCTGTCTCCATTTTTATGTTTCCTACTTCACTGTTCAAATTTTCACTGAGTTCATCTACTCTTCCCCTAAGTTCATTGAGCATCCTTATAACCATTGTTTTGAAATTTGCATCTGATAAAGCTTGTCTCCATTTTGTTTAGTTCTTTTTCTGGAGTATTGTTCTATTCTTCCATCAGTTTTCTCTCTCTTTCTCTCTCTCTCTCTCTCTCTCTCTCTCTCTCTCTCTCTCTCTCTGTCCTTATTTGGTCTGCTTCCCTGTGTTTATTTTTATGTATTAGTTCTGCTACATCTGTCTGTCTTAGTACAGTAAGCTTATGTAGTAAGTGTCCTCTGGGGCCCAGTGGCATAGTCTCACTAGTCGCCTGAGCCGGATGCTCCAGGTGAGTCCCTTATGTGAGTTGTGTGTGCACTTCTATTATAGTTGAACCTTGATTGCTGTTGGCAGGTCAGTAGGAGGGATTAACCTTCAGGCTGATTGGTTTTAAGGACTGGCTGTGACTATAGTGAAGAAGCTGTTGTTCAGGGGCTAACCCCACAAAGCAAGATTTGCTTTAGTGGGGCTCTGGTGCCTGCTGAGTCTACCCTTTGGGTATGTCATTTGTGGAGGTGGTTGGTGTTGGTTCTGGGGCTCCTTGAGAGGGGCTCCTGCACAGGCCAAGTTCAGTTGCTGTATGTATCCAGCCCAGACTACCTGGTATGAGCTACAAAGTGATCTGCAGATGGTTGAGGCTTGTGCTGGGCTTGGAGGTGTCTGAGAGGCTGGCAGCCACTAGTGCTGGACTTGGGACTGCTTGCCAACAGGTATAGGGCACACAGAGGCCAGACGATGCTTGTTTGTATTTTATAAACCTTTGAGAGATTTTAGTGAAGTTCACAGCATGAGCCAAGACAGGTCACTATATGGAAAAACCACTGGAAACAGTGTGGTTGTGCCCAAAAGTTGGGTGGGATGGGGTCTCAGGGAATCACCAGGGCAGGGAAGATAAATGACGCTAGTCAGGTTGATGAAGATTTAGGTATGGCAGCTCCTGCATCTGCATGCCAGGAGAAGGGAGGGCTCAACAAAGGAACAATAGCTTCTGCCAGCACTTCTGTCTGGGAGAAAGTGGCACCTCCAGTCTTCTCCCTGAGCTCAGATCATTTAGTTCCTCCCCATATGTCCCTGGTGCCTTTGGAGATGCTGCCCCAGTGCTGGAGCACAGAGCAAGTGAGTCCCTCAACAAGTAAGCTCATGTGCAGTCCAATTAAGAGAAATGCCTAGGACCCCAGCAGCCCTTCATTACACTCAGCTGAAATCTCACAATTTTCACAGCCAAAATGACCTCTCTCCCCAGCACTGGAATGCTGGGCTGAGCAGCCCGGTGTGGGGCTAGAGTCCCTCACTCCTCAGGGGAGGTTAACCTCAACTGAGCTATTTCTCCCCTTTTTTAACCATCATATGTGGGTGTGGGACTAGCTAGTTCCACGTCTCTGCCTTCCTACCAATTTTGATATGACTTCTTCCATACATCTTTAGTTATAGAAATTCTGTTCAGCTAGTCTTCAGGAAATTCTCAATGATGGTTGTTCAGTGGTTCAGTTGTAATTTTAACATGGTCATGGGAGAAGTCAAGCACAGTGTTTACCTACTCTACTGTCTTAACTGGAAGTAGTGTTCACTTTTAAAAATTCATTCTGGCTCTTATGTAGAGAATGGATTGGAGCAGGGTAAAAGAGAAGGCCAGGGTACCAATTGGATACCTCACAACATTGTGAAGAATAGAGGTGACACTAGAATTATGGAAATAGGTGAGTACTATTAGACCTTATTTTTTTTAAGATAAAAGTTGGTGGATTCCATAAACCACAGATAAATACAGGAACAGTTTCCACTGAAAGAAAACAGATGATATTTGTTGAGTGCGTGTCATGTGCCATGCACTGTTCTCAGTGATTTACAGAAGCCAGCTAGTTTAATCTCCCAACCAACCCCGAGAGGCATTATATGATGATTATGTTCCTATCGCTTAACACCCACGTTCTAACTAACAAGCTGTAAGTCTACCCTGGCCTCTGGCTACAACTTCTGCTGCTCAAAGGGAACACAACCCCATTGTTTTATGCAACCATGGTACCATATGAACAAGGTTGAAAGATAAAGAGAAGTTGGATCTGGAGGATGAGAAGAACTGGAACCAGTAGACAGGACTAGCTTTATGGCCATACAACCCTGTGGAATTACACAGGATGCCACACTCAGAAGGGCCTCACACTTGGTTACTCAGTTGGATGTTCTTCTGTCACTGTCTTGATAGTCTAAATAACTTTTGAACAAAGAGCTCCCTATTTTCATTTTTCACTGGACCCTACATAAGTACCCAGTCCTACAGGTGAATGTAAGTTGCATGCAGTAGATCCCAGATCCATATGGAGAAAGGCTTCTTCTCTCACACAGAGTAACTGAACTCCCTCCAAGCTCAATGTTCCCCTTCAGCACATGTATTCATGCAGATGCTGAGCAAACACACAGCAAAGATGTTACAGAAATAATTTGCTCTTCAAGTGGTGTTGGACTCGGCCATCTCCTTGAAACCACCTACATCATTCAGAGTAATGATAGCCTCTCAGATTATAGTAAATTGACTCCAGTGATAAATCCTTTATGGGCATAGATTTTCCACTTAAAACATTGAATCCCAGTCCTTAAGGGTATGACAGCATTGTGGGTCTTTGGAAATGCTCTCCTGGTGATTTTTTAAAACAGTCTAGTTAAGGACCACTCCTACAATAGAGGACATCTCTGGCCCCTGTCCATCTAGACACCATTTAAAAGGCACACTTTATGAAGAGAGTACTGACTTGAAAATTAAGTTGTAGCAAATCAGTTTCTAGTTCTTTTTTTATTATGGTTAAATTTATTTGGGTGACATTTGTTAGTAAATATTACATAGGATCCAGGTGTACAGTTCTACAGTACATTATCCATGTGTTGCAGTATGTTTTCACCACTCAGTTTTCTTTTCATTATCATATATTTGAATCCCCATTGTCCCCTCCCCCCTTATCTTCAGATAACTACTAAACTATTGACTGTGTCCATGAGTTTTTATTTCTGTGTTGCTTTCAGTTTTATGTTCCAGATATGAGTAAAGTCATATGGTCCTTGGTATTTTTTCTGTCTGGCTTATTTTGCTTAGCATGATGATCTCAAGGTCCATCCATACTACTGTAAATGGCTATATTTCATCTTTTCTTATGGCTGAGTAATATCCTACAATGTAAATGTAACACAACTTGTTTATTCAATCATGCATTGAAGGATACTTTGGCTGTTTCCATGACTTGGCCACCATGAATAGTGCTGTGTTGAACATTGGGGTTACATATATCTTTGCAAACTAAGATTTTCAAATTTTGGGGGGTAGATTCCCAGAAGAGGGATTGAGGATCATAAGGTAACTCTATTTTTAATTTTTTGATGAACTTCCATACTGTTCTCCATAGCAGTTATACCAGTTTGCAATGAAGTGGTGAGAGAGGCATTGATCAAATACCCTCTGTCTTTGGGGTCTGTCTTCCTTTTAAGTTTCTAGGTGATTTTCCATTTCATTGAGGGGTTTGGGGTTTTGGGTATTTGAGATGTTAGAGGTAGGGCAGGGTAAGGATAGTTGCAATTTCATGGCAGGACAAAAGAACTAGAAACTGTTTGCATTCCCATTAGGAACCCTCATACCCTGCTTGTAGAAATGCAAACAGTTCCTAGTTCTTTTGTCCTACTATGAAGTTGCAACTATCCTTACCCTACCTCTAACATCTCAAATACCCAAAACCCCAAACCCCTCAATGAAATGGAAAATCACCTAGAAACTTAAAAGGAAGACAGACCCCAAAGACAGAGGGTATTTGATCAAAGCCTCTCTCACCACCTCATTGCCACTGAAAAGTCAGATGAGCCCTCTGCCCATTATTCCATAGATCTTTCCTTTTATTCAAATTTCTTCATTATAATAACATTCTCCTACAGTGGATTAACAGAATCATGTATGGATTATCAAAATCCTTGAGGCTCTCCAGAGACATCCTAATATTACAGAGAACTGAATAAAGTACCTGGAGGTCAAGGTGAACTGACTTAGTTACCCCAAACCTATATTATTTCAGAAAACTCTTGTGTTCTTCCTCTGCCCTATATGAGCAACCACCATGTTATAAAGTTCTATCTCCTTCCAGAACAATGCAAATAATGTTTAAATACTAAGGGCCACCTGCTGTGCTTTTTAATGTGATGTGAAACAGTACTGTCCCAAATTATATGAATCATCTCTAAATTTAGAAGTCAGCTCCTAATACTCATTGCCTGTTCTGAATTGTAAATAATGTTTTCCAGTCTTTGTGTGGGAAATCATTGTCAGGAAACTTAACTTGGTGCTTCACAATCCCTGCGAGGTGAGATAAAACTATTTGCTCCACTCGGTGAACAAACTTAGACTCTATCTACATGTGACAAAACAACAAATGACTTTGTCAATTCTGTGCAAGAGTAAAATGTCCCCCGAGACCACATGCAACTTGGAGAGTGTTATGGACTGGATGTCTGTGTCATCCCCAGAATGTACATGTAGAAGCCCTAACCCCTAATGTGACATTATTAGGAGGTGTGGCCTTTGGAGGTAATTAGAAGAGTCATAAGAATGGAGCCCTATGCCGAGATTAGTGCCTTTATAAGAAGACACACAGAGAGTTCCCTCCCTCTGTCTCTCTGCCAGGTGAGGACACAGTGAGAAGGTGGCTGTCTGCAAGCCAGGAAGAGGGCTCTCACCAGGAACAAACAGACCAACACCCTGATCTTGGACTTTCCCACTTCCTGAACTGTGAGAAATAAGTGTCTATTGTTTAAGCCACCAAATCTGTGATATTTTATTATGGCAACCCAAGCAGAATAAGACAGAG
>PVJL010013392.1:0-32515 GCA_004026885.1 Lyroderma lyra
CCCATGCACCCCCAGGTGTGGGCTCCCCCATCACCTGTATGCACCCCCAGGTGTGAGCTCCCCCATCATCTGTATGCACCCCCAGGCGTGGGCTCCCCCATCACCCACACGTACCCCAGAGTGAGGCGTGGTTACCATTGGTGAACCTCCCTTGATCACCACACCCCCATCACCCCAAGTCCATGGTTGCATCGGGGGGCACTCGTGGTGGTGTGCATTTTCTGGGTGTTGACAAGGTACAGTGACCTGTGTCCCTCAGTGTGGTGTCACGAGGAGCATCATCACTGCCCTAGGACATCGTCCGAGCTCGGCCTCGGCACGCCCCCGCACCCCTGGGTTTTCTCCCTGTGCCGTGTCCGAGGGCCTGCGGCCATTTCAGTCCCAAGGACGCCCTTAAGCGCGCTGCCCAGCTGGTTCCACCTGAAGTCACAAGAGAAATGGCATCTGAGCGGGCGGCGGGAGGGAACGCGGGTTCTGACGGGCGCAGTGCGAAGCCGTCGCTTCGGGGGAGACGCGCTTAGGGCTGCCCCTGCTGTGCGCGCCCCCCGTCCGGCTTGCGTGCTCTCTCACCTTTTCTCTCGTACGATAAACTAGCTTTCAGTTTTCAATTATTTCTAATATAGCAGAGCTCCTAATAGCTTCAGTCTTTATCCAACTCTCCCTCCAAAATGTCAGTAATGAGTCAGTTATGAAGATCAATATTCATATTTATTTCTCCACCCAGGGTGGGGATGTCGGGTTCCTCTGGGTGACAGATGCTAACGGGGTGGAGTGTCGCAGGGATCCGACTAACTGGTGAGCAGAGGTCATCTCCGGAGATAACACATCCTCATTTCAGACTTCTTTTACTGACCATTGAGCAAAAGGGAGAGAACACCCTTCACCTTTCTTTAAACTTGGTTTTATTTTGTATTGATTATTGCAACACCCTAAAATAGACCAAGGAAATTGCAAGAAAGACACTGGGTGTTTCTGACTGCACATGATGAAGCTGAATTCAAAGAGCTTCCGCAGGCACCCTCGGAAGTTTGGGGGTCACGGGCACGAACATGGAAATTCTTGCTGCCACCCTGGCCTCAGACCTCCAGACAGACGGCTGCCCATGGAGTAACCCCACAGGGTTTCGACACGTGTCTTCGTTTGGCATCTTCCAAACACTGGAGCGTCAGACTAGCTCTCTGCTCAGTTTTACTGCTGCCCAGAAGGAAACCGGTTGGGTCGAAGAGCTATTTTGGAGGGTACTGGCATGTTCTCAGGTAGAGGGTTTGCCTTTGGGCCCAAGCTAAGTAAAGTCAGATGATTATGGTTTGGGGGTTCTCTTCCCGGAGACAAATCAATATTTTTTAAGGGCAACATGTAGGCTCTAGTTATTGAAAAGATTTGTTTGAGAACTTTCATATTCCATAACCTCACGTCAGAAAAATTCAAGCAGCGCGACATCTGAAGAGGAGGGTTTTGCAACTGTGTTCTTTTCGTCTTAGCACTTCATAAAAAGTGACAAACCGAGTATCCCTTGGCCTTTTGTGTTGACTTCAAACCCTGCCTTCCAGTGGGGTTTCCCTTTCGATGGGCTCTCATTCATGCTTTCTACTTCTCTGCCTGCAAGCGTCTTTGAACCCCGCTTTTATCGTCAGAGTCATCATCATCGGTCTTCAAAACTCCGAGGAGACCTGGGTGATTTTTCACAGACGCGGCACGAAAGGCCAGAGTCACAAGACTTCCTGTTCTCGGGCACATCGCCCGTAAATCCTGAAGTGATGACTCCCCTGATTTAGCAGCCAAACAGACGAGGAAACATTAATTTTTATTGTCAGGGCCAATAAAGTAAATTGGGCAGGAAATAAGGTTTTACTTTTATAGAAACTTATTAGGAGCAAAGACACAGCTTAAAGCTATCTTGAAAATAGAATTTTTTAAAAAAAATGTGGGTGCACGAATGGCTGGGGCGTCCGGGGGCAGATGCTGGTGAAACACCCTCGGAAGTGTTCGCCTCTAACACGTGAAGCCTGTCGCATCGGAAGGGAAATAGCTAACGCAGTGCTAGTAAAAGTAGAATCATCTGTTTTCATGCATAATTGGATACATTACAGGATTCTTAGGCTTTCATTTGACCGGGGCAGGATTTGGCTTGTGATACCTGAGAAGGCAAATGGAAACCTGCTCCTGGCCTTAGCATCGCTCCGTGGGAAGATGGCAGAAGGACGGTCACTTCCTGCGAAGACGAGGACTGCAGGCTCTCTGTGCTGTGGGCGTGCCAGTCCGAGCCAGCCCCGAAGAAGCGGCACTGCAGGAGGAGGTGGGACATTTTCTACCGGAAGAAACACACTTGGAGTGTTTCCACATTTTGTTGCTCTCGAATGCTTTTTTATTCCTCCCCCAAAAGGTTTGTTTTTCTTGGTGGTTCAGCCGGACGTTCAGCCGGGCCCTTGTAGCTTCCATGATGAAAACCGGGGTGCTTTTCTTCTGTGGAAACGGACAGGGTCAGCGGACTCCCCGACGCCCTGAAGCTCGTGAGGGCCGCCCCAGCGAGGGTCGCCGCGTTGGGTCCTGCCCACGTGTCTCACTTCCGTGTTTCCCTTGGCAGCCCAAGGTCCCACAGGCCGGGCCCGTGGAGCGCTCACGAGGAAAAGCAGAAATCTTCTACCAACATCAAGTTTTCAACGTCGTTCAAACACGGCGGACACAGTTTTAACACCGTCACAAAGGATCCGGCTAATCCATGTAACAGTTGTCAATCAGTAAACAAAGGCAGGTTCCCTGAGAGCAAGCACTTGATCTCTTGTGTGTACTAATCCAGCCTCTGACACACGGACAGCTCTGTCCTAAGTGCTTTTGTGTACAAACAAACCAACGGATACCGACACTGGCCTGGCCTAAAACGAGGTTCACGGGGGCCGCCCTGTCTCTTTTGGGATAATTATGTCAGTCTGAGTGCAGCTGTCGCATTGCGTTGGTGACCATTGTTGCATTTTATCTAACGGTGGCCTTAGCTTCCGCTCGCCGTCTGTCACCCTTTTCCTGTCCTGCTTCCCTGCTGCAGGCTGTCTCCCCAGGTCCTGCCCTGCCAGCACTCCCAGAGAGCAGGAACGCTTGATGTCCCCAATGTCTACGGTGTTTTCCTTCTGTCCGTTCCTCATCACGCAGTGACTTCTTTCCTCTGGGACAAGGCTGCTCTCCTGAGACATTCCTGTATTGCTCAATTCGCCATCATCTTCATCTTAACCCACTTGCTTATGTCTTTGCAACATTCCCCCCATTTCCTCTAATTCTCACCAGCAGAAATAAATGCCACTAATGTCCACTGTGGTTATACCTTGATTTCAGGAAAATGTGTGAGTTTCTCCATCACTAAAAAGCACGTCCTACCTTTTCTTTTAAATTCCAGCAAAGCAGTTCCAGCCTTTTTCAGTCTTTCTTTGTGTCTGCTTTTGTGCATCTGTACATGTTTGCTGACGTGTGTGCTCCTCTTCCTAAATCTCTTCCCATCAGCATGTCTTTAAATACCCAGCTTTGTCGAGATGTAACTTAGATCAAATAACCTGAATGGATTTAAACTGCACGCGTGGATTAGTTTTGAGACACAGCCACCATAAAAAACAGCCGTCACCCCTGTAAGTTTTCCGATGACCCTCTGCAATCTCCTCGTTGAGCCCCTTCCAACACTGCAGTCGGGTCCCCCAGTGTCCACTGGTCTGCTTTCTGTCACTCTCGATGAGTTTGCATTCACTGCCCCTGATAGAGATGGACGAATGCGGTGTGTGCGGTCAGTGGGAAATCTCCTCCTCAGCGTACCTCGTGCTCAACCCGAACTCATCACCCGGCCTCTCTCTGAGCCTCCTGGTGTGTTTCCTACTTAGCCGAACTCTCTCCAGCAAGACAGAAATGGGAGCTGTCTGCCGTTTTCCACGTGGATATGTCACTGCCCCGTCCCTGCGTGTCCTCCCCCGCCCCGCCGGCCCTGTCCCTGTCCCTGCTTTCCGGGGTCGTGGCAGCTCTCCACAGTTGTCCTCCTGGCCTCCAATATGTTTTTTCTCTCCAGTTCGTCACCCATACGGCCACCATTTATTGATGATTTATTGTGTCAAGACAGTACCAGGCGTTCGTGTCATTCATCCCGTGTCCTTTCATAGCATAATTTTCCTTTCTGTCGCGATATTCGTTGCAATTTTTCATTATTTGATCTGGTTCTCTGACTACATTGCAAGGCCGATGAAGTCATGAATCAAGGCCGTTTGTTGTCATATTATCTATTCTCAACATACCTCACAGCAGCGGCTGTACAGGGGGTATTCAATAAATATTTCTTACAATGCGACTTCTGCAGTATTCTGTCTTCAGATTCTTTAATAGCTGCATTACCTACCGTACGAACTGCACACCTAGGACGTACAACGCTTTCAGAAAATTGGACGCAACGACATTCCCAGAGTCTGTGCTTCTCACCCCTCTTACACACACGCCCTTTGCCCCGTGCAGTTCCCCAAATGTCCCTTTTTGGCTACCGCCATTCTTCTGGAACACCGCTCCCTCCTGTCTCTCTGGCGAGCGTCTGCTGCTTCTGGCGTTAGGACTGACTGCGATTCCCTGCCCATCTTCTTGCGGAGGTGGCCGCTTTTCCTGCGTTCTACCAGCCGTGTTCACTCGCCTGCAGCTTCGTAACAAACCACCCTCAAACTTAGTGGTTTAAAGTACAGCCATTTAGTCATCTCCCGTGGTTATTTGGGGTGACAGAGCTAAGCGGGGTGCTCTTCCGCCGCACACGGTGTTGGCTGGGACTGCAGTGATCTGGGAGCTTGACTGGTCTGGAACAGCCAAGGTGGCTCACTCGGAAGGCTGGCAGGTGGTGCTGCTGTCACTGGGAGTTCAGCTGGAGGAGGATGTCAGCTGGGGAGCAGTGGTCACCTACCGTGCACACTGTCCGCGAAGAGTGAGCTTCTCAGAACATGGAGCCTGGGTTTTAGATGGACGTTCAGGGGGTAAAAGGTAAAGTTGAAAATGCCAAAGTTCAGCCTCCCACGTTACACGGCTTCACCTTCACCACATCCTAGTGGTCAATGCAAGTCTCAGGGCGGTCCCAGATCCAGTGTGCAGAGGGCTACACCAGGCCGAGGGGACTTGGCAGTGCAGTTCGGTAGGGGCCGTCGCTGCAGAATTTATGTGTTTGCTCTGTTTAAATTAGGAGATATTTGATCGCAAGTCCTTGTGTCTAGTTTCTGTTTCTACAGCAGCTAACGGTGTCTGAAATAATCATGCACTGACGAGTCCTCGTCCAACAGAACGTCTTACCGCCCCCCTCCTGCCCCACCCAGCGCCAGCTGTGGACCACCCCAGGGTTGCTTTGGGGCCTGGCTTTTCTCTCTCTCCCTCTCTCTTTGTCACTTCAGCCGGGACTCCTATTATTATTCACAGGAGTAGGATTATCCACACAATTTTACGTGTTTTCCTCCACAGCCATTATGGGATCACTGACACCAACACATGTTCAAAGCTTCGACAGCAGCACTACGGAGCTACTTCTACCCTTTTCCCTTCTTTCACCTCTATTTCTCCACGAGAGTAGTCTTGTTTTCCTTTGCGGTATCAAGAGCCCTGGTCCCAGCTCTGTTTTCCTGCCCCAGCAATCACCCCTGAGCACCGAGAACAGGAGCTCCTGGACGGTTTCCGACGCGTCTCTTTCCCTGAGGCCTCTTGGAAACGTCCCCCTCGTCGCGGTTTTGCCCCTGCCACACCCTCTCAGATAAGAAAACCCCGAAGACAAGGGTTGCCCGCTAGTAAGCTTCACGCACCTTGGAGCAACATGTGACGTTCTTTAGAACCTGTCACTGCTCCACCTGACCCATCTCGTCCCCTGTCTCATCAGGGACCCCGGCCAGCCCTCACTCTCCCTTGATTCCTGAACTCTCCATGGTTATTATGAGCCTCGAACTTGGCCTTTCCCCAAGGAGTTGAATGTAGTTTTCTGGAGTACTTCCAAGTTTTCTTCCAACACAAATTATTAATAGGTCATGTAGGAGACAGATAGGAATCTGCAGCTAAACTATTTGGGGAAATTAAATTGTTTTACTGATTGTAAGAATTGCCAGAGATTTTATATGTACAGAGGCAGCATCTCTCCCGTCTACAAATTTTATACGGGATGGAAACGCTTTTAGGAGCCCACTGAATAACTTGCAATCCAGTAGAACCCCCCTGGGAACCTGCTGCACCGGGGCATCCTGATTCCAAGTCCTCCTGACGCTTACAGCGCGCACTACCCCGCGGCCCCTTTGAGTACTAGTGACACACGGCTCTCCGTTTGCATCGTTTTATAACCTAGCTCAGGGCTGCCACCCAGAAGGCGCATCATAAATGCTTGTTAAATGGGCAAATCAACTTTCTGCTTCATTGATGAAAAGATTGAGGAACTTTGACACTGGACCAGAGTTCTGACTCCTGTATACCAAGGCCCTTCCTAGCCAATGGCCTACCCAGCAGTGAGTTTGCTACTGAACCCGAATTTTGTGAGCCCTCTGGAATTCATTTATCTTAAAATGCCCTAAAATGACCCGTCCATGTAGCAGTCGGAGGAAGATTATTCTGACAATGCTTTTAGTTTTTTCTGGAAATCTGGCCAATTTCTACAGGGATAGTCTTATTATATCCTCTAATTTACTTGAAATTATACAACATCACAGAATATGAAACTATGAGTTGGTGTATTTGCAAAGACACATAAATAAGAAGTGGACACTTTTTTTTAGTACTTAAAAAAAGCTATTTTACTTTTAAATTTAGTGGTAACTTCCATGTTCCGTAACATGCAAATAAACAAGCAAATTAAAACCTTATGTGTAGACTCTTCTCTTGGTCAAATAATATTTATTCAGTCAATGAACAACTATTTATTGAGGAATTGTCTTCCAGGCCACTTTGCTAGCCGCTGAGAGTGACACCGACAGGTGTGTGACGCGGCGTGTTTCCTGGTGACCTTAGTCAGGTCCTCTTGGAGGGGAGGCCTCCCCCTGATTAGAGAGGTGGCCCTGCAGTCAGTGTCCCACTGAGGAAGTGGGCGGAAGGGTCATTTAGTGCCGCCCACATGCCGCAGCTTCCAGGCCTCAGTAACGGAACTGCAATACAGTGTCGCGAGTCCCATGCTGACAGTCTTACCCGCGAAGTGCTGGAGGGGCCCCAGGAGCAGTCACCGTGGACCAATTTCTACGTTGGTTCAACGGTTTCAGAAAGTCTCAGGTGTTAACGTCTATTAGGGAATCAATAGATACGGGTTTGTTTTCAAGTTTAACTAATCCACAAAAGCCTTTTAATATTTCTGTTCGTTTTGTAGACTGAAAATTAGTACGTTGTTCTCACATATCATGTTAAGGTCTTGCGGTTTTCATAGATGTGTTGCAGAGCATCTCCGTGGACAAGCAAGATCTTCCACTGAAAGGTATGAACATGGCTCTGTTGATGGAAATGAGAAATAAAAGTAGTATAAGAGTTTATATTCTTAGGCAATGCAGGAAATACATAAGCTAACTTGTTAAAGAGCCCTTAAATTTCAGACAGATTGTCACCAACAACTAGGCCTTTAGCTATGGGCGACGCAGCCTGGCCAGATAGCTGTTACAGGAGCATTATGAGGACTTGCGCTCGCACACCCAAGTTCCTACCTCGCTACAGATTGTTTTGGTACAGGAAGTGGTGCACGAGACTGCCATGTGGCAGATGCCCACCTTCACTGGAGACTGCCATAGACTGAATGTGTGTCCCCCACCCCCCCCCCCATTCACATGCTGAAATCGAATCTCCTTGGTGATGGTATTTGGAAGTGGGGCCCTTGGGAGGTGATTAGGACAGAAGGAGGGAGCCCTTATGAATGAGATCAGTGTCCTTAGAAAGGGACCCCAGGGAGCTCCCTCGCTCCTTCGGCCATGTGAGAAGGCAGTGAGAAGGCAGCCATCTACGAACCCAATCTGCCAGCACTCAGATCTTGGACTTTCCAGCCCCCAGAATTGTGACCGCGTATATGCCACTCCATCTACGGTCTTTTGTCATAGCAGCTTGAACAGACTGTGACCCTGGTTCCATGCATAAACATTGTGTTCCTGATGCGTGCCTGAAATCCTCAAGGGATAGAGAAACGCAATAGAACATTTGAATGCAGATTGGAACTTTGGGTCTAACCACACAGATATGTGGAGTACAGGCCTCGTGAATGCTTGCTCGTCGCAGTGACATTAAATTACTTCATTTTCAGGTGTCTTTTTCTTTCTAGCCACTTCCCATGGTGTAGAGATTGTCTTCGGGTTTCCTTTAAGGTTGTATGAAACCAAACTACATAAATTTTAATTTGGCCTCCTGTGACAGGCATTGCATGAAGTAACAGATTTATGCCTCACAGAATTTTTAAAAATACAATGTATTTCTTCAGGATATGATTTTCAGAAGGCACATTGGCCTACTTTTTGGTACTAAAACAGCATGCTATATATAGCCAACAAAAATGGCTAACGACCCTGAAAGAAGCAAGATTTATCCACATAGAGAAATTTGTCTGTCTGTTTACTCTGGTTTAAAAATAATTCCTATTAGTTATTTTTAAATAGCTTTCTGAGTTCATTCAAGTAGCAAACATGGATTTATTTTCAAATCAAGAATCTGTTTGATTGAATTAATCCAAAATAACATTTGTGTAAATTGATTTAGCTGAACCAAAATAGACCAAGAAATGGACTTGAAACTAGGCCTGTGTGATTCAGCGTGATCTCGTGATACTTTCAGAATGACTCTGAGCTCACGGAGGAAGCATACATGCTGGACAGTGTGACAGTCCCCAGAAATGTCAGGGAGACAAGACAGCGCAAGTTCTGAGTCAAAGGACGCTCGTCCCAGGACCAGTTCCTGGTTGGGAAAACGAGTGCCGCTCGCGGCCGCGCTCATTTGGTTTCACAGAAACACGCTCGTCGAGGCCAGAGCAAGTCCTGCCGGATTTCAAGGTGACAATAAACTACAAGAACTGTTCTTGGAGTGATTTCTAGACAGAACGGTCTCCAATCCTCATGGAACAGACATGCGTGGGATCGGTATTTACTAGTTTGGGGGGTGAGTTTAGGACTGTCATCGGGAGTTATCTCGGGGTGAACGCTGCAGCCACAGCGCCGCCGGTGCGCATTCTCGGGGTGAACGGGGAAAGGGTGGACGATCTGGCCTTGTGTGCTGATGGGGTGCACCGTGGCGATGCGTCTAGAACATGACCTTCCAGGGCCCATCCCGGAAGACCAGTGCTTCCTCCGGACACACCCCACGGCTCAGCTCATTTCTAGAACTTCTCTTTGAAAATTGCCCTTAAAACTTACGTCGCGTTATTTTAATGTGCTCATTATTTGTCTTTGAGTTAAATTTGGGGAATGACCAAAGTAATAAATAAAATCAAATGTGGAAATAATGCTCTTGATCCCGAGTAAGTTATGATTGATGAATAAGTACTTACTGTCCGGATTGGCTCATTCATCCAGTTTGTACCATTTTATTTTCTTTAAATTGAGATGTGATTGATGTGTGACATTGTGTAAGCCTAAGGCGTACCCGGTGTTGACTGGACACATTGATAGGTGCCAGTACTATTGCTACCTTAGCATTATTATTAACACCTCAGTTCCGTTTTTGTGGTGAGAACGTTTAAGAGTTACTCTCAGAAATGGTGATGTTTATAGCCCAGAATTGTTGACAGTCGTCACTAGGCTGTGCGTTACATCTCCAGAGCTGACTCCTCCCCGAGCTGTGTGTTGTTCTCTCCGAATAACATGTGATTATTGACAGTTTGAACTCTCTCCCCTTCTCCTCCGTGGAGCGACCGGCGAGTAGGTCCCAACACTGGGCACCTGAAGATGCCCCCTAAGCTTAGATGAGCTGCCCAGGGGTGTTTCAGGGGCTCGTCCGGTGAGGCGCACAAAGGAGAGGGTGGGCTTCCAGAGCCAGGCCAAGTTGTGGGGAGTCCAAAACGAGGCGAAAACTCAGGAACTCGCAAATCCCCTCCATTCTGGCCTCAGTTCTCCATTTCAGGTGTGGGTGGTGCAGAGCGTGACAAGCAGAAAGGTAGACCAGAAGGATGGGGCAATGTGCAGCTGAGGGAAAATAAGGTCACTGGGACACCACAGTCATTGGAATGTCCCAGAAGTCTCCAAAGGATTCATTTTTGACACAATTTTATTTGGTTTGGAAATATGAAGTGGGGATGTTTCTCACCTGGATATAACTGAGTCTTCCCAATCCTAGACTAGATATCTTGCCTTTTCTTTTTCTTTCTTTCTTTCTTTTTTCTTAGTTTAATATGCCACCAGTGCCAAAAATGCTCTGGCTAAATAATAAATATGTTGGATTTATAAAATTGCCTCCCCCAAATTAAATTAACCAACCACTGTTGAATGAACGACCCACAAAATGTGACATTTTTCACCGAATAAATAATTTTCACTTTCCACTCTATTTAGCTAAGTAAACAGAAAAAATTCCAACCGACCCAAGTCCTTACAGAGACAGGCACACAGCGCAGAATCCGAATTTCTCTACCCGTGGGCGGGATAGGTGAGCGGCAGTTACCTGGCCCTGGAGGGAGTTCTCTGCGCTCCAGACCTCTGAGACCATTCCGGGAGACGCTCTCAGGGTGAAACTGCTCTAACACCGGCTCAGAAAGATGGGGCCTGACTCTCAGTTTCGGTCGTAGGAAGGTCCGGTAAACTGAAAACGCATTTAAATCTGTAACCGAGCGGCTCCTTACAAGGGTCCTTTGGGAAAGTGCTTGCATTTGCGAAGCGCATCAGACCCAGTTTCTCGGGAAGTAGCAGGAAGTGACAGCTGGCGCTGATGACTGTTCTTACAGAGAACTGGCTGACACTTGTGTCACCAGTGACAGCTCAGGGAGGCCAACTGTTGATTACGTGTTAAGTCAGCAGCGGAACCAGTGGCAGTCTAATTCCCAAAACTGAAAGGAGGAATCTGCACACGAAACCAATATTATAAAAGTATATTGCATGTAACAGAAGAAAACAATTAAAAAAAAGAAATCTCCCACAAGTCAGAAGGGATTTTCAGTATATGATGGGCAAACCGCCTCTTTAGTGAAAAGAAGACGGCGCAAGTAGCGGGTGACAAATGGTTATTTAATGGCTCTTAAGTGGCCGGATGGTGCCGTGCTCATTGCAAGGGTGGTAGGGGCACGTCGGGCAGGGGAACGCCTGACGCTAGATGTCAGCTCGGGGGGCGGTTCTGAAGTTCTAGAATACAAATTTCATTTCTTCTGCAATAATTATCAATACGATGCACACGAAACTATTTTTAGGGCTCAGTTTTACTATCATAGTTGATTAGCAGAGCGTACACCACAGCGGCCCCGGGGCCGATGCCCACTTAATGATGGGGTTCAGCGCGGGCCTCTCTGTCCCTCCTGGGAACCTGCCCTCAGATTACGGGGGAGCAGTGCACACGACCGAGTGCCCGGGCTCACGGGACAACAGCCCAGGGGAAGTGCAGATAGTAAGCACATGGTGGTGGAGAACATGATGTCTCGTCACGGTACATTCAGGAGCACAGAAAGGTCAGAGGATGGAGAGCACCGGTGGTCAGGGAAGGTTTCCTTGCGAAGTGACATGGAGCACAGTGAGGGAAGTTAAAACCACATCCTGTCAAGGGCATTCACCCCTCTGTGGGTGCAAAGGACCCACCGGTCACTGAAAACAAACTGTGGAAAGGACACCAATAGTTGCTGCTTAGGAGTTCACAGGTCAGATGTAACAGAACACAAAGGGAGCAACAAGTAGATGTGCAGCTTAACAATGATTTCGAGGTTTTGCGTGACAACCTCACAATTTGACATCTGTGTAAATATCACCCATTACTTTTGGGACAGGGTTTCACAAAGCCTGCACAAGACTGAAGTTTCACTCACAAGGGTACTGACATGCCTGGAGATTGTTAACATACAATGGACAGGGGAGAGATGCTGAAGAACAGTCTCGGAGATGTCAGTAGTTCTGTGCTCTTAACTTAACTCGGAGGCTGCTACAAGACGCTTTCGCTTCTAATTGTTTCAGTAAGGAACATTTCCTTGAAAATAGTTTTTAATCTTCTGTAGCAAAATTTCCACCACATGACCTTGCTTTATGCTGCATGATGCCATAAGTATTCACAGTTTCGTACCTGGGTACCTAAACTACCTGTACTTTCCAATATAAGGAGACGTGAACTTAGTGAGAGGGACAGCACATCACAAATTCGTACAGAATGGAAAAACCAGCTGCATTTTGGTTTATGAAACGTCTTGATTTATTTTTCAAGTATTTTGGATTAGATAAAACCCAACAAGGTTTTGCCAAGAACGTTTCCCCCTTAATTTTTGAAATCATGTGCAATTTTGCAGAAATTTACTCCATATGTTTCTGTTTCATTTACACTTAAATCACCAAAATATTGCTTTGTAAGATCTATTTGATGTCCAAGAAGCCATTCGAATTAGTCCAATACAGTTTTCTTAAATTGAGATATAATTCACATACTATAAAATTCATCCCCTTAATGTGTACCATTCAGTAAATGTTTAGTATCTTCTCAGAGATGTGCAACCATTACCATATCTAATTCCAGAACCCAAAACAGGTTTAAAGCACATTGCATTCATGGATGTTGACTTTTAAGAGTAGAAAATGTATGAACGAGCTGCACAGTGAGTGGGGTTCACCTCGAAGCTCCTGGTCTGGAACTTGAGTGAGTTTTTACTGTAGAAAAGAGACTCGTTTCTGCCGTAGGAGTCATGGAGCTCGGGGGCCGGCGGAGGCTCGGGGCCGGCGGGGGGAGTTACCACGATAATAATGAGTTTCTCTGCTGGGAATAATACGCCACTATGTGACCAACGCTGAAAACTCTTTTTTCCTGCTCAGATCCATGCCCCGACATGGATTATATTTTTGACGGTTTTTTGACCTGGAAAATCCCAGACCGTTGAGTCCTGATGACACAATTTTTGGTTCCAAACACGTTCTCTCAGCCCCCGTTATGACGCCATCCAGCCAAGTCATTGCCGGAAAAATGAGAGATGACATGGGGCTGACTTAGAAGACAGAGCGTTCCCCTGGTGACCTCTGTGTATTGAATTTGGAACTGTCTGCTTAAGGAGAAATAGGGGTGGTGGGTCATAAAATTTAATGTGTTATCTCAGGGAGGTCCTTTAGGCAGTATTTCAGGCCATTGCTCTATCGGGTTCTTTGAGGAT
Source organism: Lyroderma lyra (assembly GCA_004026885.1). Taxonomy (NCBI): domain Eukaryota; kingdom Metazoa; phylum Chordata; class Mammalia; order Chiroptera; family Megadermatidae; genus Lyroderma; species Lyroderma lyra. Next base: position 13,244 of record PVJL010013392.1, read on the forward strand.
AAAATGGATTCCTGTCGAATGCTAATGCCCCTCTTTGTTGAGTTCTCAGTGAAGTATATTTGATTTAGAACACGGAAAAAATATATAACAATACACAAAATAAAACAGCATGACATAGAGCATTATGTCTTAGCTTTTTAGGAATCGTGACACCCAAATTTGGGGAATTTGATTTTTCTATGACCCTCCTTCCTTTTATGCAGAATAATTCGTGCTAAATGAAAAGAAAACACAAATGCTTAAGCATCATGTTATTTGTAGAAATTATCAACCTGCGGAATACTGGAGATTTTCCGTCACCTTTAAGACCTGGATTCCCATTTGTAAAATGCGAATAACAATAGCAACCACACAGAATTAATGTGCAATAAGTTAAATGATGGCTTACATATGAAAAAGTGACCAGCCCAGCACTTGGGACACCAAAAGTAAATAATTACGGATTCTGAGCTGCATCTGGGCTAATACATTGACTTACGATGAGGCAACTGGAGTTAGTTCCTATATTTGTTCTTCCAGGATATAAAAGAGCATTTTAATAGTGGATGTTCTTTTTCTGTGAATGCATCACTCCATTTCTAAAATAAACACAATGTCAAATAAGAAATGCCTTGTGTGATTGCTATTGAATGTCTTATAATGGGACATTATTTATTAAGCTTACAATCAACCCGTAGTCAGAAGTGCTTGCAATATAGCTTAGAATTCTTGAAAATTACTCCAACACAATGTCTCCTTAATTGTCCTCTCTTTTCACAATGAGCTTAAAAACAACTCTTGAACTCTAGAAATCGGGCAAGTTTTGCTACGCCTTGTTTTTCTCTTATGTCCCTAACTTGGCGGTACGTTCTGTCCACATGACAATAAAATGTCTGGATGAAGAGTAAAATATCACTCATGTAGATGTTTTGTCTACATAATGTTACATGTTTTGGTGCCATGTAGACAAAACATGCAGATAATTGATCTTTTTTCCTTTTCATCCAGATGTCCTGGCATTACTCACACGTATCTCGTGTCTAGTTCCCTGTTCATTGACACGGGAAGAGAACCCAAGTGTAAGGGGCGACTTCAAATGGCACAAAAACTGTGTTGAGCATTAGATCACAAGGGAGTGTTTCCCTGTATTGACATAAATCCTTTCATGAATATCTACGGTGTTCACTTAGCATTTCTGTACTTCACATGTACGAAACAGTACGTGAAACAAGGTGGGTGGATATTTGCTGTGTCTAAACTACTGGTTACAGATTCGATAGAATGAAGAGGGACTAACGGGGTAAGTCTGGTTTGATGAAACAGGTCTTCTGATGTCATGAGTGTGAGACACACAGGGGAGTACCTCCAATAGCCACTTGGAACCGTTTTCTCTCTCTCTGCCTTCCGACACGGGGGGCGGAAACGCCAGATGCTGATTTCTTGGCCTCGCAGTTGTGGACAGGAAGCCAAGTGACTTGATTTCTGACAATGAGGTCATAATGGGAGGTGTGCTATGCGATTTCTGAGAAATGTAGTTTGATTCTTGATGTCCAATGGCGAGTTCATTGTTTCTGCTCCTTCCTTATTCTTTGTTTGTTGAGAATGGATGTGATACCAGAGCTGCAGCAGCCACTTTGCAACCATGAGACAATAAGCATGGGCATGAAACACCAGCCAATGGATATAAAAAAGAGTGAGTCCTTGAGATGGTAGATGAGTTACTGATCTATCCTGAGGCCTCCCACCACCAAACGTGTCAGTAATCCAAGAATAAATATTCTTATATTCTTAGCTACTGTCATGTGTTACTTGCATCTGAAAACATTTTTAACTGGCAAAGTAATGCTTGTATTCTATCCCTTTGACATGTAAGAAAACTGCAGCACAGATGGCTGAATTGACTACTCCAGTGCCATAACTGCAAAATCAGTGTGGAAACAAAACGGGAGCCCAGGTCTCCTGGCTTCTGCTGCTCTGCACTCCTGCCTCCAGGACACATTGGTTTTCTGAGGCCGCTAAATATTGACCAGTCACACGTCTGGGACTTAACTCATAAGAGATAAAATGCCACTAACCAATAAAGGCAATGCTGAAAAAGCTCTTCGAAGATCCTCATCACACAGCACACTAGATGCATTTTAGTTGCTGCACATGGGCATATCAGAGCATCTTTTGAGGTTTTAAAAGCTGTAGGGATTAAAAACCAGAATTCAATATTCTGACACTCTGTCCCAACATAGTAAATCTCTCAAGGATTTAGCCCTTGAAATGTCTTAGTGCCAATGAGTCATGTTGAACAGGAGAAAATAAACAAAAACAAACACAAACAAACAAAAACCCTGTGGGTTTTTAAGAGCCAGACTTGTACTCAACTCCAAACTCTGCACTTGTCAAACGTTGTCAAACGTGCAATTTCAGGGTAAGTATTTTCCCACTCAGCTTCCTCACATGTAATCTTCCGTTGACCCAATCCACCTCTTCAGTTCTTATGGGGATGAAATGAGATAATACATACACAGCACCTATCGCTGCGCATGGTGAATAACTGCAATGTCATCAGTAGTAACTATTGTAATTACCCACGAATTAAAAAACTACCAGGCCCAGATGATACGAATGCCCTGAGTAGGGTCCCTTTCCTCTACCCAATTGGTCTTCTTGAGTATGCCCATGACGATATCAGATTTGAAGGTCTTGATAGTAGCTCTGGGCAAAGACCGTGTTAACTGGGATGCCCCAAGGTGTACAAGTTCAATGATAGTTGGCTGCGGCTTGTGGCACATCCATGTACAGGCTGACACTGGGAATCATCTGATTTCTTGGTCTTCTTATGAGATAATAATGTCCAAGTGAGCCCTCAGACTACCTAAAAGATAATTCTTTGTTTTCCTAAGTGTGCTCTACACAGTGAATAACTTAGTTTCATTGCACATTTAACAAGCCTCTTGTCAAAGCACCTTGGTGGCTTATATCCTGAAAGAGGAAATTAGAGTAACAATAGTGAGCCAAATGCCATGGCTAGTCACACACATACCTATGTCTACATTCAAGCGGGCTCTTACTACAATAAGTTTAGCTTACTGTGTGTTTTCACAAAACAACAACTACCTGGAAAGTTCCTTCTGTCCTGAACCCTCAAATGCAAAATATGGGCCCTTGGCTGAAAGATGGAAGCTTCCATTTCATCCCCAGTTCAGGATCTGCAGCTGGAGCGGGAGACTGCAAAACCCAGCTCCATTATTTCTGCATTGCACGTTTTCTATAAACCTGGCAGAGGCCCACGGAGAATAGACAGTTGGTTTTTAGAAACTGGCCTTGATTTTCTGCTTGGGACAGTGAGTATCAGGAATCCATTCCTAATGAAAAGCAAACAGAGAGTCACTACGTTCCCCCATACATTCCTTACATATTTACACGTGGATGTATTCTGTGGAGACAGTTGTTTTTTTGTTTTTTTTCCCTGAAAAGTTCTGCATTCAGAGGGTGTGCACAGGAAAGCCTCATCTGGGGTGCTGGGGCTAGAATAACTAACTGGAAGTTAACCCTTGTGTACTCGCGAGGCCCATGGCCCTGCAGCTCCGGTGCCTTGTCAAAAGCATCCGTGTGGTAGTATCTCCAGTCATGGGCCGATCAAGTCAACTTGGATTGCTCCTCAGGAGATGGAGCCTCACACTGTTCTCGATACAGTCATCCTGGCCCTAATGTACTGCTGTATAATTCTCCGATGATTTTCACTTTATTCTTAGGGAGATAGGGGTGGTTCATCCACGTCCATGGCTAGGCAAAGTCATGAGTCAGTAGGCTTGTTGAAATAGAAAAGAGTCTCTGGGTAGGTGTCAAAGCCTTAGTCTCTTATTAGTTATACAAGCTAGGTTATCTCTAGAAGATTCCATTTCCTCATCTCTAAAAGGACACCAGTGGTTCCCCAGCATGTAACAAAGTTCTGGCAAGAGATGTTGTGCCCGAAACAATGTCAAGTTTTCAGAACGTATTATCTTCTGGCACATTAAGACATTTTAAAACCAGTTCCAAAATAAGATTAATTTTCAAATATTTATACAAAGCATCTTTCTAATTAAATCTTTTATTTCGAGATACTTGTAAATTCACATTCAGTTGTTAGAAATACCGCAGAGAAACCCCATGCACCCTTTACCCAGTTTCTCCCAGTTTTCATCAGCTTGGGCTGCCATAACAAAACACAATAGACTGGTGGTTGAAACAACAGAAATTTACTCTCATGGTTCTGGAGGACAGTAGTCCAAAACCATGGTGTCAGTATGGTTGGCTTCTGGTTGACAATTTTTTTTCTTTTTGTCCGTAAAAAATATCGTGCCACTTTCTTCTGGTCTCCATGATGTGTAGTCAGAGAAATCCACTGTCATTTGAATTATTTTTCCCCTATAGATAAGGTGTCATTTCTTTATTCACTGCTTTACAGATGTTGTCTTTGTCTTTAGTTTGCAGAAGTTTGACTATAACATGTGTTGGATATGGATATCATTGAGTTTATCCTGTTTAGGTGTCACTCAGCTTCTTGAATCTGTATTTTTTTTTTTACATCTTTGGCTAAATTTGTAAAGTTTTCAGCTGTCATTTCTTTGAGTATTTTTTCAGCCTTCTTACCTGCCTATCTATAACTATATCCATACTGACATATATTTATATCAATAAATCTATATCTGTATAATAGAGAGACTTTAAGGAATTGGCTCACATAATTGTGGTTTGGCAAGTTCAAAATCTTCAGAGTAGGCCAGCAAGCTGAAGACTCAGGGTGGAGTTGAAGTTCAAGATCAAATGTGGTTTGCTGACAGAATTACCTCTTCATCTGGGGAGGTAATTACAAGGTGTGATAAAAATATATATGGTGAATTTTCAAATTAAAAAAAATTATTACTGTATAAGACATATTGCCATTAATCCCCCTCAATATACTTTCCCTCACTTGGAACACACTTCTCCCATCATTTCTGCCACTTTCTGAAGCAGTTCTGGAGTCCTCTTTCGTGAGTGTCTTCAGTTGTGCTGTCATGGCTGCCTCGATGTGAATTAATTCAAAATGTTGACCTTTTATGGTCATGTTGACTTTGGGGAAGAGCCAGAAGTTAGGGTGCCAAATCTGGTGAATAATGTGGATGAGGGCACACCTTTATGTTTTTATCTGACAGAAATTTATGCTAATGCATTGTTCATGATCCATGATTTACAGCACAATTTAAAACACCTTCTCTCACCCAGAGCTCACAACCGCCTGATGGCACCAAACAAGTTGAAATTTGTCACACACTGTCACTAAGGTTTGATGTGCCGCTTCCCACATCGAAGATCCCTGCCTTTCCTTTAGATGGCTCTCAGCAGCAGCATTCACCATCACTGTATTTTTTTTTTTTCACATCACACCTCGTATTTTTCTATTAAGGTCTTTAAGTGATTGGAGGCAGCCCATTCACATTATGGAGAGAAATAGGCTTCACTCAAAGTCTGCTGACTTACATGTTACTCTTATCTAAAAAATTCCTTCACAGAAACAGCTAGAATAGTGTTTAACAAAATATTTGGATACCATGATCTAGCAAAGTTGACTCATGAAATTAATCATCACAGTGCCGCAGGTCTCTGATGCTCTGTTCATATTATTGATCAATGCATTTTATCCTTATTGTTGTTCAGAACAAGCAATTGCTCCTGCTCCACCTTCCTTTTACACCTTTCCCTTCCTCTGTTTCCCACATCATGCTCTTGATATTGTCTGCTGAGATTTTCATTCAATTATTATATTTGTAGTTCTAAATTTTCCTTTTAGGTCTTTTCCTTTATATTTTCCACTTCTTTGCTTTGGATCTCTGTTGTTCATTTGTTTCGAACATGTTTATAATGGCTTATGGAAACATGGCTGCTTTAAATCTTTGACAGATAGTTCTACCATCCCTGTCGTCTTGGTGTTGCCTTTCCCCGCCATTCAGCTAGATATCTTCCTGTTCCTTTGTATGGTGAGTGATTTTCTATTGAAATCTGGACATTTTGGGTATTATGCTATGAGACTTTGGATTATTCACACCTCCTATTTTAGCTGCTTTCTCTGGCACTGCTCTGTCAGGAGAAATGTTGGGGAGATGGCCTCATTATTTCCAGGTTCTCTTCTCAGCCTCTTTTGATGTTGGAAGGAGGTAATCCTTGTTAGTGCTGCTCAGCTGTAGGAAATTCCACACTCATCTGAGTATCCCAAAGGGCCGGAGGATAGAAATGCCTCATTGTTTTTCCCCACTTGGCCTCCAATGATCCTGTGAGGTAGTGGCTAGCCTTGTTTCTGCTAAGCAGGAGTGTAAGTTCTGGCTCTGCACTCAACCTCTTCTGACACCATTCCAACTGGGTGGTGGAAGTTTCCTCATTACTACCAGTTGGGTAAAATTCAGTGTCTTACTAAGCCTCCTCTGATATTACACCAGCGGGAGTATGGGATGTCCCATTATGGCCTAGTGAGGGTGGCATTTAGGTTCTTCACTCAAACTTGGTTGGTGAGAAACCCCCCACTTCCTGGTTTTTTGACTAGAGCGAGAGAGCAGGGTTTTGTTGGGACTCTTTTTGTTTGCCTCCTTTGGCACGTCCAAGTTGCTGGCTTCTTTATTTCCAAGCAAGAGATAGGAGGGCTGTCCGGAAGACATCCAGCCATCAATGCCTCTGTTTTTTATTATACGTTGCTGGATACTTTTCAGACAGCCCTCACAAAAGGCAAAAAGAAAACCCAAGGAATTCACCTCTATGTTGTTTTTTGGATTCTGACGTCCTATATTTACTACTGCCTTTCCCCAATCTTTTAAAGTATTCTTATGCTTGTTTTATATCTAATGCCCGGTTTTTAGTTGTACTTAGCAGGAGAAATAGGAAAAAGTATACCTCTTCCATATTCGTGGAAACAGAAACTGCAAAAACTCATTTTTAATGAGACGAGGTAAGAGGGTAAATGATATCAAATAATAACTTAATATTGTAAGTACAAAGGAATTATGGCTCACCACTAAGCTAAAAGTCATAAAAGTAGCTCCCAACCAGGCTTTCTTACAAGAATTTTATTTTTACTTTGGGACTCTACTGAATTCCCATCTCAAGTTTTCTCACAAATATTTTCAGAGTTTTATAGTAGCTGTATCTTTAGTTTATGATGACATTTGAGTTTATTCATTCCAAATTTTGGTACAGGATATGGAAAATATTTAGCTCTATATTTCTTATCACCAATTCATACTTTTACTGGAGTAAAGTGAGCTCGTTTCCTACCCTCCACATTCCTGGCCAGTTCCCAATTTTATCACCTATACTCATAAGCAAAATAATTTAGGATCACCTTGACTATACATTTTTAATGAACTCATAGCCATATTAAGACCATCTCTTTTGCCCTTTTGACATTTTAAAATATTAATGAAATTTTACATTTTGGTTAGTCAAAATGTGAAGTCTAGAAATGTTTTTATTTTCAAATATTAGAATCCTGGAATAATTTTAGTAGTAAAACCATTATAAACTATGTAGACAAGTTTAAGGTCTGAATTTTCTTATTTATAAATTAAAGCATTAAAATTAATTTAGTATAAGATCTCTCCCAATGGTTAACTTTCTATAGCTGCAGTCAACAAAGCATGTTAGTGACTAGAATGGAACTAGAACTCTTTGTATTTTAACTTCTGCATATCTGGTCATTCTTATGTCCAGCTGCTTGTCCAAGGAGCATTATCACAGTGATGGTTTTACCACCTTTTTGGAGAGTGGGGGTGAGGAAACAAGTTCATTGACCTTTGTCACCCATTGAGTAACTATTTCATGAAACTTTCTAAGGTAACACAATTAGTAGCTGGCAGAACCAGTAGTCACTCATTTTCAGTATTTTAACTTCAAATGCAGTCTCCCCCCCTCACCCCTTCATCAAAGCTCACTCTGGGACTCATGCCAAGCTCTGCTTCCTCTCAAAGCATGAATACCAGAAAAGCCCTAGAGAATTTGTCCAAACTGTCTTTTCCTCATTTTGCTTTGATTGAGTCATGTTCTCTTTTAGTATCTTAAAGTGACTTATCTTCACATTTGGGATGAAGTCAAGGAACCCTATGGCCTTTATCAAAGCTCTTTATAAGGAGATTGCTGCTTTTGCACAATGGCTTCCCCTTGAAAAACTAGAAAACTGGACAAAATGTATTAAACACTGGTTTTCAGACATTGGACAATAAGCAGTGCAGCACTGATTCCTGAAAGAAAAAACAACAAATCGGTGATACCTATGATGGCACCAACTCACTCATTGGATGCAATTCTAGGATTTGGTTAAAGAAGGAAGAACCCAAACAGAGCCAAGCAGATGCACTGAATTGAGAGGACAAAGTCTGGAGGCATTACCCCTTTCACGGAGAGAGAGGTGGCTAGTAGTTTCGAATGCCAAAGAGGAGGCTACTCCATAAAGAAAGGTCTAGGTATTTATGGATGTGATCCCTTAAGTATTTCACTGAGTATCTCTATATAGGAAGGAAAAATGCCCAAGACTGGGGTGGGGGGTGGAGGGGGCACAAAAACTATAGGCAGAGCAATTTCCAGAGTTCACAGAGAGCTGAAAATAGCTCATGTGCCCACCAGCCAGAATAAAAGAGCTCTGTAATAAATGATTCATCAGGTACAGTCTACAAAATGAGATCATTTTAGTAGTGGGATTAAATTAGCCTTGAACTATGATGCTCTGGCACACCCTAACAAAGCATAAAGACATGCCTCAAAAGTAGCATGCTGATTCCAAATAGCAATGAGTGTGAGCTAGAAACAAATCAAAAGTATATAAAGGAACACAAAAAAATCTAGCAACCGAAACGAAATGGTTAACTTCATGATATCCAGCATGCAAAAAACTTATTAGGCATGAGAGAAAACAGAAAAATAAAACCCACAACCATAAAAAAAATAACAGAAATAGACTCAGAAATGACAGAGATAATGAAAATAGCCAACAAAAACATTAAAATAGCTATTGTAAATATGCTCCATATATTTAAGAAGGTAGAGGAAAAACAATATTATGATGAAGACAGAAATAAAAATTACAAAAAGAATTTATCAATTGAAAAATCTAATATTTAATATGTATATTACAGAGGATAGAATTGATGAAGTAGATTTTTTAAAAAAGAAGTTCCTCTATAGACATAGCAATAGAAGCACTCAAAATAAAGTACAGTGAGAAAAAAAAAACAAAAAATTTAACAGTGACCTGAGACACAATATCAAACAGTTTAATAAATATGTCATTGGAATTCCAGAAGGAGAGGAGGAGAAACAGAAACAAAATTAGGAAATAATAACCAAAGTTTTACAAATTTGATGAAACTTTTAAACTCACAGATTGGAGAATTCCAACAAACTCCTAGTAGAGAAAACATAAAGAAACTCATCCCACGTTATGCCATAATGAAACTATTGGAAACCAGTGAATAAGAAATCATTTTAAAAGCAGCCAGTGAGAAAAAGACCCATTAAGAATAGAGGAACAAATACAAGAATGACAGCATACTTCTTGTTAGAAAACATTGCCACTCAGAAAACAATGGAGCGATATCTTTAAAGAACAGGGTCAGAAAAATGTCAACTGAAAATTCTGTAGTCCCAAAAGTTATCTTTCAGAAATAAAGCCAAAATAAAAGTTTTTATAGACAAACCAAAATTAGAGAAGTTCTTGCCAGCAAACCTGTATTGTAAGAACTCTCAACGGAAGTTTTTCAGAGGGGAGAAAAATGATGAAAGTTGAAAATAGGATTCTGCAGAAAGGAATGAAGAGACTTAGACATTGTAAATAAGTGGACAAATGTAAAATATGTTTTTCTCATATCAGTCTTTTTACAATAAACTAGTTGAAAACAAAAATAAAAAGAATACATTGTGTGATTCAAAACATATGCAAAAATAAATTTCATGACAAAAGTATCACAAAGAAGGAAGTAGAGAAATGAAAGAATACTGTTGCTAGATTTATTCAATATATAAAGAGGAATATAATAATATTTGAAGGCAGAATGTGGTATGTTAAAGATGTGTATTGTAAACCACAATGTGTCACACAAAACAAAACATTGAACTGTACATAAAAAGCTAGTTGTGGAGATCAAACATAATCATTAAAAGTATATAATGGACTTTACAACAGGGTTTCAAAATATATGAAACAAGAATACTAATGAAACAAAAAGGAAAAAATAGGAAAACCCAAAGTTATAGTTGTTGCACTTAATGTTACTCTCAATAATTAACAGGACAAATTTGCAGAAAATTGAGTACATATATATGATCTTAACTTGACCTGCTGACATTTATAAAACACTCCACAAAAAAAGTTGAATACACATTATTTTCATGTACACAGAGCATTCATAAACATAGACCATATTCTGAGCCACAAAACCAATGTTATCAAATTTAGAAGGATTTTAATTATATTAAATATATTCTTTGGTGAATATTAAACTGGAAATCAATAACAAATGGTTGTATATAAAACACCAAAATATTTGAGAATTGAACACTTCATTAGATTTGTAAGTGTCTAAGCATTATGTTTTATACCTGAAACTAATATAATATTGTATGTCAACTTTAATCAAAAAGTATATTTAACAAATAACACATAATTCTAAATAACTCATTGGTCAAAAAAAGCAGTGAAACAAATGATTAGAAAATGTTTCAAATGAAAACACTACTTATCAAATTTTATAAGATGCAGTTAATGTAATGTTTTGAGGGAAATATAGAGAATTAAATTCAAATAAGTTCTCGAACTAATGTTCTTAAATCCCACTTTAAAGAAACTAGAAAAAGAAGAGTAGTTAAACTCAAAGTAAGGGGATGGAAATAATAAATAGAGATACAAGCAAAAATCAACGAAATAGAAAGCAGATGACAATAGAGAAAATTAAGGAAATCTGAAGCTGGTTCTGTGAAGAACATCAGTGAAATTTATAAAATTCTAGCCAGATTGATGGAAAAAAAACAGAAGAAAAAAACAAGGAAAAAGAGGCCACTTACCATATCAAATTACCATATCAAGAAGGACATCACCACAGATCCTACAAACATTGCCAGACGAATTAACACGGAGAACGTTACCAACAACTCTATAAACCAATAATTATGACCATTTTAACGAAATGAAGAAATTCTTCCCAAAACACAAACTACTAAAGCTTACTCAAGAAGAAATAACATGCGTAGTAAAAACCTTCCCACAAATAAAAACTAAAGGAGCAGACAGCTTTACTGGTGTGAACTTAAATAAGACTAAAATAAGTGGAGAGAGACACAATGTTCTTGGCTCAGAAGATTTAATGTCGTTAAGATGTCATTCCCTTCCAAACTGAACTACGTTTTCAATACAATTCCAGACAAATTTCCCATAGCCTTTGTGTTGACATTAAAAATATTATTTTGGAGGTAATGGAAAGCATATCTTTTTGGAAATTCAAAGAACCCATCTGAGAAACAAGCAAGAATGATTCTGCATATATTCTTCCAAAAAATAGAAGAAGACGGTAACTTTCCAACTCATTTTATGAAGCAAGCTGTATACTGATATCAAAACATAATGAAGAGAATGCCAGACAAATAGTCATAGGAGCACAAATGCAACAATTCTTAACAAAATTTTAAAAATATTTAATCAAACTGTATGTGTGTGTGTGTGTGTGTGTGTGTGTGTGTCTTTGTGTATATACATACACACACACATATAAAATACATATATATATATATAATACATATATATATATATATATATATATATATATATATATATATATATAATACATATATAAAAATAGAAATCATAACCAAATGGGATTTAGCCCCAGAATGAAGATTGGTTTAACATTCAAACATTCTTTCAATAGATGCAAAAATATTATTTGGAAACAACAACATCATGATACAATAAAAAGTTTCAATAAACTAAGAGAGGGGCCCGACGGAACTTGATGGGGTGAGGGAAGTGTTCTATGCCATCACGACAGTCGGGGTTAATGGCCATATGCATTGGTCAAAACTCCAGTTAGACTCTAAAAACTGGTGACTGTTTCGTATGTCAACCATACTTCAATAAAGCTAATTCTTTTTAATGGGGGAAAAAGATGGAAGATGAGGTCCTACGAAACTACTAGGCCCAAGAAAGGTGGGGTGTATTAGTATCAGACAAGGTAGATTTCCAAACGAGGACTACTGTTAGGAATAAAGAGGCATGTTTCATGATACCAAAGAGATTAATTCATCAAGAGCACAGATTAGGGTTTACTTGATTGCCTATTCAGTTATTATTGAAGGATCTTAAAATAGATCTTCCTGGCTTAAGCTTACTTCCCTGAGAAACAGTTTCTAAAATGATTTTTTTGTTGTTGATTGAGTGTGACTTGGAGTAGGGGTGCTTTTCTCTCCCCAGATAGTGTGCTGGTCTGTTTTTGGCCAATTTCTCCAGTTCTACTGGAATTACATTGGCTGACTTTGTTCATTGGCTAGAGACGTTATTAATTGTCTTTCATTCAGGAGTCTGAAACTCGCTGCCTTCGCTGACAGATTTCCCAGGTTACTCAGGAAAGACGTAACTCAATCTGTCTGAAGACTTCTTGCACTTTGCCACATATTGTAATATTTAGAAAGATCAACAAGTGGAATCGCCACAATCGACCAAAACGTTAGCCAACACTGAGCTGAATTTCACAGCGACTGTTAAATCTCAGAGCTTTGCGTCCTTCCACCTTTCCGCTGTGGTTATGCAGAACCCCCTGCCGTGGCGCCTCCTTTGTTGTCATGTCATCGACTGAATGAAGGAGCCTCCAGAATGAATCCTGACTGTTACCACCATGTAGTGAGTGTCCTGGTGGCACGTGTGTGCTGCGTTCTCCACCGCATTCTGGTTCTGCCTTCTCCTTCTCCCACGTCGCCCGCCCTGTACCCCATTCTCCCTCCTGCCGCCACGTCCATGTTCTTCCCACGTCTCAAACCACCGTGTTCTCCTCTGTGCATCTCAACCTCCTCCTCTTGCCCAGCTGACGATAACCGTGCGGTGGATTCACAACGCACCTTTGCTCCATGAGGCTTAGCAAACATTCTTTCACGAGCAGAGCTTGACTTCCTTGAGAAGACTGTAATTCGGATGTCCACCGGGGCCACCCAATCCCTTGAAATGGAGAGAACGCGAGCTGGCGTTACCCCACACGCGGTGGGGAGTCCAAAGCCTCCCTGAATTTGTGACCTCCCACGGGCCTCGTGTTCTCCTGGTCACCTTTGGCTCCTCCCAAACTCTCGTTCTCACCTCCCAGCCTTTCTCTCGTTGCCGTGCTCCACACTGACTTACGTGGGGACGTTACTTGTTTTCTGTGATCCCCCTCACCCCAATAAAAACACTCACACCTAGCACTGAAATCTGTAGCCGATCTGGCGAATGGAGAGGTTTCGTGTTACCACCTTACTCCTTCCAAATTCCCCGCACATTTCCCCTTCCCCTCCGTTTTCCTGGATCCCGACCTTTAAGTAACTGCAGAAATCTCTTCTCCCTTCGTTGCACCAAGCAGAGCACCGCTGCCGAAGCGCGCCCATCCGCCCGGGGCTGCCCAGTGTGTCGGGACGGGAAATCTAGAGCAGGCTGAACAGAGCTCTGCGCCTGCCGAGGGCAGAAATCTGTGACGGATGCTACTTCCTTGCCTTTCTCTGCTTTGGGCACAAAAGCGAGATTCTAGCACTTAAGCAAAGCTCACCCGATCCGATTATCCTTACAGAGTAATACCCAGGGCCGTATATACTTGGGTGCTATGCAGTTGACTGAAGATATATCAGACTGGCATTTAGCTGACCTTTGTGAATGGGGCTCAGAGTTGATGGATTAAATATATGAAACAAAAAGTAAAATACGGGCACTTCTTGACCTTTGAAGTTCGTGTAGCTACGTGTGTTCCTTACATTGGGAATAACTGGGCCCCCTTAGCACTAGCACTTATTACCTATGGGTGACGTGACGGCGTACAATGAGGTGATGATATCAGATTCCTCACTTAAAGGATGGAAGCATGATAGTCTGGTCTAGCTTCCATTCTCTTCTGGGGTTTTTCTTGTCCCTTAATGCATGCTTTTAATGAAGAATTTCTTTTTTTTAAATTTGGGTCTTTACTTATTACTAATCAGAAATATTTCTCAACCTTTTTTATCTCGGACAGTTGAGCTGCAGCTTTCAGCTTTCTGTTTCTCTATACTGAGTTTTTTGTGCGCCTCTAGTCTCTGTGACCTTTGTCCTCTGGACAAGACCAGATTCTCTGAGCCCTGCAATGACTGCGTGCCTGTGTGTGTGTGTGTGTGTGTGTGTGTGTGTGTGTGCACGTGCATGCGTACGTGTGCGTACATGCACGCATGTGCGTGTGTGCATGTGTGCACGTGTGTGTATGTATGTGTGTACGTGTGTGTGCGCACATGTGTGCGCGCGCGTGCATGCATGTGTACGTGCATGCTTGTGTGCATGTATGTGCATGCATGTGTATGCACGTGTGCATGTGTGCGCGCATGTGTATGAGCGTGCATGTGCATGCGTGTGCATGCGTACGTGTGTGCACATGTGTGTGCACGCGTGCACGCATGTGTGTGCATGCGTGCATATATGTGTGTGCGTGCATGTGTGCACGTGTGTGCATGCATGCGTGGATGTGTGCGCACATGTGCATGTGTGCATGTATGTGTGCACACATGTGTGTGCGTGCTTGTGTGTGCATGCGTATGTGTGCGCGTGTGCATGAGCGTGCATGTGCATGTGTGTGCATGTGTGCATGTGTGTGTTGGGATGGGGCATGGGCAGAGAGAACTTCTTTCTACTGGGAATCCAGATTTGAAACTGAGGTTCCAGTTGTGCATCCCTGAGAGTTTCTGCGTCGTGTTGCTTTTTAGGTAACACAGAAGGTAATGTCCATTCACTTCGCTGTAACCCCGGATAATCAGGAGTTGGCATATAAGCAGGATCGATGTGGCGGCCACTTAGCATTCCTGGTTTGTGCGGGAGCCAATGGGGCTGTGAGACTGCAGTACAATATTCATTATTTATGGGAGGATCTTACTGGTATTTATTAGTAGTAGTGTCAGCATTGATGCTGATCTTTTCTTCACAAATCTACCTTCTATTTATCTTATAATGATAAATTTCCAACAGAATACAATGCGTTGTTATGGGAAAAGGCTGCATTTACATAATGCCAACCATACATTTTCCAAACTGCATAGTTAAAATAAATAATTCATTGCAATTGATATTGAGGAGGTTTTATTTAAATCTTGCCCCCTAAAAATTATGTTTCTTTACTGAAAAACTATGAGCAGGGCCACACGATGATGGTAGGACAGAATGGACAGGGGTGCAGTGCAGTCCCCGACACAGGGCCGGACGGGAGGCAGGGTCGGGGGACCCACTGAGTGACCCCGTTTCTTCTGAGGAGAGGAAATGGCCCCCAGTGTGTCCCCAGAGTGTGCTTCAGGGACCCTCTCTCCCTCCCAGTGTCCCTAGGTCCCATGGGTCTCTCTCAGCCTCCTCCCCTCCACTTCAAACCCACAGTGCCCCTCAGTCTGATGACCTAGCCCACTCCCGCAGAGCCCCCACAAGACAGATCTGCAGAAGGAGCCCCAGACTGCTGCCCCAGGGGGCTTTGCACACGCATTCCTGGGGGTGGTTCGGTGCTTGTGTCACCATTGCTCTGAGACAAGCAGGCCTGGGCTCTGGTCCCTAAAACAGGAGGAAAGGTGGAGGCTTTGTACCCACTTTGGTCTCACTGACAACGCAGAAAGAGGTCCGGTGACCTCCAGGTGACCCACGCGCAAACACCCTGCAGCTGGAGAACTTTCCTCCTAGAGAGTGCTCCACAGGAGGTCACAGGGGGCAACGTCTTCCCACTGCCAGCACGTGGACCCCACTCCACGTGACTGTCACACAGGGGTTCGGGGCCAAGAGCAGGAAACTCCCTTTGTGACTGTGTCCCTTACTACCAGGAGCCACTGCGATGGCAGAGAACGATCTAGACACAGCTGTCCAGGACGACGGTGCCATCGCCACAGATCCCTCCCGATGCCCAGGTTTCTGCGCTGGTCACGCAGGGCTGTCTCGCCCGAGCCCGAGAAGCAGCGGCAGAGCACGGAGGGTACGGATGGGTGGGACTGCAGGAACGAGGACACCGGCTGGCAGGGACGGCCCCGG
Source organism: Lyroderma lyra (assembly GCA_004026885.1). Lineage (NCBI taxonomy): Eukaryota > Metazoa > Chordata > Mammalia > Chiroptera > Megadermatidae > Lyroderma > Lyroderma lyra. The sequence continues at coordinate 29,463 of PVJL010013392.1, forward strand.
GTCACCACTCTCTGAACTGGCTGGGGGACACGTAAGGGAAGCTGAATTTCATGCAATCCTGTGGGCAAGGCCTGACGCAGAAAAATACCTCGTGCCGCTCTTGTTTCAGACCGCTTTCCCCCAGGCTGCTGGGCTTAGAGGGACGTGAACGTGTTAGCTTTCATAAGGAACTAGCAAGTCCACTTGTTTGCTTTTGGTTTCTTTTTTTAATTTTCTGCATGTTTTTATTCATGGTAACAACATCGTGTAATAACAATAAAAGAAATGAAAAAATGAGGGACATTATCCAGAATCTGCCTATAAAGACACTTCTTATCTTCCATGCGATGCCGCCCTGCACGACTCCCCGCAAGGAGGGTTTGGGGCAAAGACCGAGCTCTGCTCGCAGGGAGTCGGGCGACATCGGCCACGTGTCTCAAGGCCTCGGGTACCAGCTTCTTCTTATTTAAAACACAATTGGCCTAGCTTTCAAAATGGATTTTTCCAGTTTAAAAATTTATGTGTATTTCTAGGCTTGCAACGGGGCCAGTCTTACTTCGGAGCATCATATTTGGGGAACTGGACATTTTTGAAAGCTGAGCGAACGGCGTTGGCAGGTGGAGATGGCAATTAGCAGCACCGCAAACAATAGACAGGAGCCGAGGCCGAAAGGCCATCGCAGCCTTTTGATACATATACTTTAAAATAACTGCCGGTTTTGTTCTAATTCTAGAATGTTCCAAACTTGTTTGCAAGGCTTCAAGTTTTTCTCACTGCAGCTTAGCTTCCTGCCATGACGTACACCCATCGTTAACCACAGAAATATTCTGTTAAGGCCATTAAAGAGCAACAAATGGGATTCTTCCTTTTAAAATGTTGTGGTTGTGTGCTATACAGTGTAGAAGGGAGCTTGTCTGAGTCCATTCTGGCTGCAATTCCATAAATATCACAGACGGGGTGGCTTAAACAAGCACTTACTATCTTGCATTTCTGGAGGCTGGAAAGTTCAAGGTCAAGGTACTGACAGATCCAGTGTCTGATCAGAGCCTCTTTCTGGTTTGCAGCCAACTCTTCTGTGTCTCTTCTTACAGGGACAACAATCCCACTAATCACGGCTCCACCCTCACAACCTCATTACCTGCTTTTAACACCATCACATTGGGGGTCAGGATGGCAACATAGGAATTTTGAGGGGACACAAACATTCAGTTTATAATGGTGCTAGGGCACGTCACTGCTGTCCCTACACTGGACTGTGGTTGGAAGCATGCTTGTGTTTAGTACGGTGATTATGGGCAGTAACGCTGTGTCGTACACTTCAATGTCGCTGGGACAGTAGATCTTCGATGTTCCCACCGCACACAAAACATGACAATTATGTGACACAATGGAGGTGTTTGCTAATGCTGTGACCCTTTTGCAATATATCGGTGTGTCAACTCAAGCACTGTGCACCTTAAACTTAGGGAATGTTATGATGTGTCAATGATACGACAGAGGACCCCAAACATCAAAATGATGTTTCTTTGAAGAGAGAGGGCTTGTGCACTCGGAATTTGTTCCTCCAGGTCAAACCGTCAACCAAAGTTTTTATCTGCAAGTTTCGAGAAGGTTGCATCATGTTGTGTAGAAGAAACGTCCTGAGCTGTGGTGACCGCGTCTTCCACAGTGACAGCGCCCCTGCCCACGCTGCGCCGAGTGGTCAGCAGTTTCTGACCCCCGTGCCCCACCCCGCTATTCACCCGATCGCACCCCAAGCGACTTTGTTTCCCTGATGACAAAAGTGCTCGACGGGAAACATTTTCCCGATGTGGAAGAGCTGAAACAGAAAACAGCTGAAGCTCTAAAAGACATCAAAATCGACGAGTTCAAAACTGCCTTGAGCCAGGGGAGAAGCGTCTCGATAGGTGCATTGCACCAAACAAAGCATGCTGTAAGGGTGATGGCATTAAACATGGAAGATCCAATAGACAGTTTTTATCCATCAATTCTGGGTTTGGGGGTCCTCCGTCCTATCTCAATGAAGCTGGGAAGAAAGAGCATGTGATGGGAACACTCATGAGTCACTCAGAGTCCTGGAAGACGGTGGAGCAACGTACTCATGGTTTCAAAGGGCAACGTGATTCCTACCCCTCGTGCCCCTCAGAGAATTCTCAGGCCCCCGGGAGACAGACACCAACAAGCTGCCCCGGGGACCCGGGCATTTACAGGGTGGAGAGGAAAGCAAGATGAATCCAGCAAGATAGCTCTTCTCCCCCCCCTTTACACCTGGTGGCCTCTAAAGGTAGTCTTTGCACCAGTTCTTAAATTAAGGGTTTTATGAGGCTTTGAGGGCTCAATGGATAAAGCAGTGCCCACAGTCACTTGTCATTTACTCTTGGAGAAAAGGTCCTGTCAAGACCTGTCACTGTCCTGGCTCCTCCACAGCAAGGTAACGGGTGTCGTTATCACGGACACGTTTATAACACAATTGATGTTACTTATGGCGAGGGGCTGCCATAGCAGGAAGCCGTAACTTTGCAACGCTCCAACCCAACACCCACTTCCTCCCCAGCGTTCGCAGCTCCTCCCTGTAGGTCCTCGGTCCATTCCGAGCTAACTTCCCTACGTGCTGTGATGGAGGTGCCCACCTGCGTTTTTCTGCATGAGACTGTTCAGTTGGTCCATCACCATTCGTCATGAAGCCTGTTCTTCCCCAACTGGGTGGTCTTGGCAGCCTTGCTGGGCATCAGTTGACCACAGACGTGTAGACGCACTTGCGAAACCTCAGGTCTGTTGCACGGATGTGTGTCTGTCCTTGTGTCAGTACCGCACGGTCGTCATTACTGTCGCTGTATTGTAGGGTTTGCAATTGGGACGTATGTGTCCTCCTGCTGTGTTGTTCTTTGTCAAAATTGTTTTGTGCATCTGATTTTGACCCAAAAAATTGGTCTTCAGTTAAAACTGAGGCGCCGGAAAGGGATCAATCTTGCAACTTGGTAATGTCACTTTCTACGTGGTACAAGCTTCCGCATACAGATGGGGCAGGGCCACGTCGTGTGCGCGTGCGTGCGTGTGTGTGTGCGTGCGTGTGT